>LPNX010828345.1:434161-448507 GCA_001517045.1 Pseudotsuga menziesii
TCAATCAGATTTTTGCCATAAATTAGTGATTTTTTTTGTACTAATTTTTTTCTGATAATTTCTTTGAGTTTTCTGTGATTTCCAGCAAGCAAAGCTTGCTGGTTTGTGACAGGTTTTACATAGGTGAAGGGGAGGTGTTGCCCAAATTGGCCTAGAAATACCTCAACCTTCAATCGGTTCCAAAAGGGGTTCAAACCCTCACCTTTCTCTCTTCTTTTCTGATATTTGTGAACCCCAACGATAAGTTCTCTTGGGGTATTCTACAAAAGTTTATAAAGCATTTGTAATCTATATGTAAATGGATTAGGAAGTAGAGTAGGAAGTAGATCACTAGTTGCTTAAATTTATTTTTATGCAAGTTTTATTTCTGTTTACCCACCTTCCCTTAAGGGATTGAAGTGAGGTTAGGTTAATCCTTTTTTTTTTTTTCTGTTTACCCACCATCTCTGTGACAGACCACCATCTCTGTTACAGAGATTGTTGTGTGGTTAGGTATTGTTTCAGCTAATTGCATTTTCCTTTTAAGTTTCTGTTCAAAGTAGTTAAATTTAAATTTTATTTTCTGACAAAGGAGTAACCATACAACCCACTGATCCGGTGTATCCTCTGTCCCACTTGTCATCTCCCTTTAGGGACTTCAAGTTGGGTATGAAAAGAAGGAGAAGTGGGGGCTTAGTTTAATTAGAACAACTTCCTTTTTTCTGTTACAAACCTTCACATTTTGCTTTTCAGTCCAAGATCAAGTACTAAAGGGATACCGCTTGGTTGATAGTATAAAATTAACCTTGCATGCTAATCACCAAGACTTAAAATTTACCCCTAAAATTAACCAACAACGAATTTAGCCCCTGTTCCTCTACTCGGTTATCACCCTTCGTGGTACTCACGAGATACGACAGGGGGTAAAGGAGTTTTAGTTTAATAGGCATCCATCTTTCTATTTGTCTGGTTGATTAAAAACAGTGACCTCGAAAGCTACTTGGGGTAGAAGACCGTGGGGGGTCTCTAGGCGTTCTACGTCCTCCTTGTTGAGCACCGGGGCATTGAGGTTTGACCTGGGAGCTACAGGTGGACTTGTTTCCATTGTTTTGAGCGCACCAACATTCCTTCTTTGACTTGAGAAATACTAGATTGGGGTAGTCACATCACTGGTTCGAAAACTAAACTTCAAGAGGAAAAACCTTAATAAAATCTACCTAAAACGAACCAAGAGACATTGCAAAACCGGTTCTATAACATTTTCATTCCAGCAAGCATTTCATCTCATATTGCACTTGTTTCCTTTCAGTTGTTGTTGTTGCACCTGCAAAGCAAACCTAATAATTTTCTAACTTGTGGATATTAATCAACTGGTTTACCTTTTTCTGCTATTTATCTGAGAATTGTCAAGTTCATTTATACTATTGCTGCTCAACTGTTTAACACTGTTCATATTGCTCAACTGTGATTGTATTATTTTCATTTACCTTGATAATATTGTTCATAAATCTTTCATAACTGTGTATATTGTTCATAGTTTGTTCTCATCTTATTGTTAGACAACTTAATCTGTGGGATAATTTAGACTGCATCCATTGAAAGTTGCATTCTCTGACTCCATTACTTAGGCACTGGTCATATTAAAAGGATTGACTGTCATTGAAATATTGCATCTTGCATTAGTTTGACTATCATCTCTCAAAGCCTTAGCCTCACACCTTAGTAAGATCCCTTAAATTTGTAATTAATTAATAAATCTGGAACTTAGTCCTCCGTAGGGACTTCCCCCCTTGGCTCTGTTGGGATCTTGCCTAAACGGAGGAGTTGTGGACTGTGGTGACAGTGGTCCCCAGCTCTCGCTTGCCCCCAAGGACACACATAGCAGGTTGTGACTTTCCTGTTCCTTAAAGTGTGAATTAGGCGGCAACATCCCCTTTGCCTTAGCCTGGTTCTTCCATCATCAGCTATCTATAGCACATTGATTACACTTTGTAAGTATGGCATTAGCAAGCAGATTTCCAAAAGACTCTAAGATCTTTCAGAAGCAAAGGTATATTTTATTATTATTATTATTATTGGTCACCATGATTATGAATAACTGACTCAAGTTGGGTTTTGATATACACCATTGGAGCATGTTTTACCTTGGAAAGTAGCAGGATCATATTGGCATAATATCTCAACTTGATTTTGGGAACTTTGATCTGGTCAACCCAGTTGATCAAGTCAATCACGTTTCCCAAGGCAGTGAGTGAAAAATACAATATGGTTTACATTTGTTGGAAACATGCCCAAGACCAATACTGCAGTTTCAGTTTTTAGAGATTGGCCTCAGTTCTCCAGAAAAGTGATTATTATCACTTAATTATTGGCCAAATGATCTATTTTTATTCCAGATGGCAGTATGTTTGGTTCTCCTAGAGCAGAGCAGTGTTCCACAGGGTATGAGTAGTCACTTATACCATTCTCCTATGTCTCCAGATCATCCAGAGCAGTCAGTTTGCCCAAGTTTGCATCTTGGAGTGAGTTATGATGGATTTATCAGTTTCCAGGGATTGTACCAGAAAAAAATGAACTAGAAATTCACCGAGAAAATTGATTTGGCCTCCTGGGTCAAGGAAATGGCTTGGAATTTTGATAGATGATGTTTCTCGCCATCCTGGACAATCCTCCAGCAGTTTTCAGTCAACAAATGTTCAAATTATTTATTTATGGCTTAGCCAGTGAGGAAAACCCCCTAAGGGGCGCCTCCTCTAACCGGCTATTGATGTATTTCATTGTTAGATCTTATATTATGAAGTTGTAAAGGGGCCTAGGCTGAATTAAGCCCCTAGTGACCCCCTCCTATGATGTATCATGTCATATCTTATGTATGTTGTGACATTTCACATTAGAGGGCGTTCTTGAGCAAAGTGCGCCCCCTCTTTGACTTAGTCACTTGATCCATGTATTAGTTGATGTATTTTGATCTCCATCGTTGATGATGTTATAATCTCAACCGTTGGATGATAAACTGAGTTAGGGTTTATGTCTCTCTCAAACTATTTAAGAAAGCCCCCCCCCCCCCCCCCCCATTGTAATTCATGAGCTTTGGCATTGGAATATCAATAAGAGATTTTTGTCTAGGATTACTTTTCTGTGTATCTTGTGGATATTCTGATCTGATGACTGACATTGCTATTCTTCCTTACTAAGCTTCATTCGGGATAGATCTTGCATTTTTCTTCACCCATCTCATCTGCAGGAAAAGGAGGTGCCCTAGGAGAGAGAAGGCGTTTTTGTGGGGCAACTCACCTTCATCTTGGCTGCGGGGTATTTGGTTCAAGGAGTATCTTCTTCTTAATGATATTTTATTCCCTTTTCCTTTCCGTATTTTGCAAATCTCATTCGTTTGTCTGATCGGTTGATTTTCCCTGATCTAGCAGGTTGAAGGGGGCGCAATAATATCAAGATCTTACTCGGGAAAGTTCATTTTGACGAAATATCGGCATTCTTCATCATTTCTCAATTCGTCTACGAGTTCCAGGTATGTCTCGCAGGTAAGTTTCTCTTCTTTTATTTTCTGTACATGCATTGCTCATCACTCCATAATATTAAAACCCTCGTTTCATAGATCTATCGATTCTAGCTTGCGGCGAGCTATAAAATTAAAAACCCACTTTGGACTTAACTCAAAACCCCTAGATCGAAATTTTCGGCTTAATCAGACTCCATTTACCGATTCAAAGCACTGGCCGACTAATAGGGGAAGACACCCCCCTTGGGGAAAGTGGTCTTTTCACAATCTGCAAACTGGGTATTGTTGGTTTCACTTCCATTGGCCTAATCTTACACCTAACAACCCATCCGAGTGTCCAATTTTACTTAATTTCACCATTTTTCCTGCATAAATCCTACGACAAAATTGGGGCTTTTCACCTGGATTCTCTGAATCTCTCAATTTTCATATTAAACTCTAATTAACCATCTAAGTCAGAGATTCCACCAAGTTTCCCTCGCCCATCTGTTTAGTATCCTTAATTTTAGGGTTTCTTGGTCATAGGGACGCTCCTTAGGCTTAGTGTTTCACTGGGTCCAAAGTGTCGGTATCCTCGACTGGTGTGACATCCGAGTTCTTTCGGAAGTATTGGATATCGTAGGTCACGAATTTAGTTGCCTTCCTTTGTCGTCCTGAATAGGATCATCTCACGGGGCGTCTACAAGATTCGTGATAACAGGTTCGTCTGACCAGTGGTTGCATCAAAAGGATTGGAGTGACTAGTAATTAGCAGTCACATAATTTCAATAAACCTCCCAAGGTGAAAATCCAACACCTTGATTTTTACCTCGTGTGGGGAAATTTCACAGAGAAAGTGGGAACCACTAGAAACTTGAAAGTGACCGCGGGGCCCCGTCAGGCTACACCCTCGATTGGTGGTGTTGGAAACACCCTCGTGACTCCATCTAGACCACATTTTCTTGTGTTGAACCACACTTGGTGAGTTTGTACACACTCCTCATATTGTTTGGTATATCTGGAGTTCCCTCTCGTTTAATCCACTTGTTATTCCATCTAATTCAAAACGAAGATACACTATAAAACAATTACAATCTTCAGCAGCATGCACTTTACTGACTCCTTTTTGGCACTGGTTATTTTACAACTACATTATTTGTAATTTATGTTTTGAAATAATGAGTTTTGACTATTGAACTCTTTGGCGATCCAACAACCAACAGTCATTACTCCTTTATGAAGGATGGCGCCTCCCATCTCTTCTCATCTCTTGATGATAGACTCGGCTTAGAAGTCCAAAAGTACTTAGAGTATAGAAAAATCACACAGGTTTCCATATCAATTTGACTCAAGATACATTATTTGTTTCAGTATCATTTATGTTGTGAATGCCATTTTATATTCATGATGTCAAATTTAATTATTTGATATTGCAGTATCTTGTTGAGTATTAATTCATCTTCTTTCAAAAAGCTCCTAAAAACAATCATGTCCATCATTAACAGTTAAATCAAACTTAAGAGCCTTAGAAACTCTTTCTTAGGGACTGCCCCCATTGGCTTCGTTAGGAGTTTTTGCCTAAACTGAGGAGTTGGGATCAAGGGACAGCACCTGACTCAAGACTTTCCCCAAGGATGCAACGACAACTTGAAGATTTCTGTTGCGTTTCGCCCCAGGTGCGTAAGAGGCAGCAACAGGCCTCTTGGACTAAAATTTTATTCCCACCCGGAAAAGGGTTTGGTAGCCAGCTCATGGAACAAACTGCTCTGATACCACTTGTGATGTACCTGGTGGTGCTCACAAGGAACCATCATTAAATTATAAGATAAGGGACAAACCCAACTAATCCATAAAGGATAAATATTATCTATTCATATGAAAGTGATGATTACAATAAATGAGTGGTTTGGGTTTATATAGCCTTAAAGAGGAGCGGTCATGATGAAGAGTCATGACCTTAACATATTAATCTATTTATAACAACACAATTAGTTAATATATTTAATATAGTAATGTACAACGTTAGTATAATTCCTTTTCTCATTTTGGCAGCATAGATTCTTGACTAAACTTAGTATGCCCGTATAATTGCCAGTTTGCATCAAGCCATTAAAAGCACTTGCAATGTTCAACGTCTGTCTTGCTAGTTTGCCTGATTGATTTATCTCAGATCCATAGGATAGTAATCTGCTGAGTTGTAATCCTATCGAGTTTGTGCAACTCTACAGTTAGATCCTATATAAATATGCTTCCATACATTAGTTTACAAGAAGATATGTCTTGGGGTATATGACATTTTTGCGAATAATCTGATCATTGCTCACAGAGTACATTCTTTTCTATCATTTGTTGCACCTATCCCTTCAAATCACTTAGAGACAAAAACCAAGATAAGATAATTTTATTAATGTCCAAGACTCCAATGAATGGCCACAAAAGTAGGTCAATGGGACTAAAAAGGATAGAAACAGCAGGAGTACAATGTGGGAGTGCAAACGCAACTCCTAGACAATTACATTTATTAACCCAAAATTTCTTGTCTTTAGATATTTTGTAATGCAAATGTTTAACCCATGCATCTCACTTCTGAGTTGGTATGCTGAGGTTGCGATCATATGATGCTTTTTAGTTCTTTTGATATTTGAGCAATAAGCGTTATATTAAATGCCTCTTTAATCTTTATTTGAATATGCATCTTTATGGTAGCAAATTGCTTGTAATGTGCAGATATATTGCAGAGGGAGGGTTAACAGGTGAGCGGAGGAGGTGGGTACCCCGTGGGGGAACTTCTCCTCCTATAGATCCTGATTGTGAAGGGTTTTTCTATTCATATCCAATTGAGACATCATACAAGCAGCGTTGCTTTCAAAATTGGAAAGCATACAACATCAAGCTCCTAAAGAAGCTACGAAATGAGGGAGTACATGCCTTAGGAGCAGGTGCGAAAGTAAGTGATGTTGCAAGAGTGATTGTTAAGCTAAAGAAGAATATTATTAGCGACGATGACCTTGATGCAAGGAAGCCAAAAGCAGCCAGTAAAATGCTAGTCTTTGAATTGAAGGAGGAACTAGAGGCACAAGATTTGCCTACAGATGGAAATAGGCAAGTTCTCTATCAGAGAGTACAGAAACAAAGGAGAATAAAGCGCTCACGAGGTCAACGTCTTTGGGTACCACCGATTCATGAAGAAGAAGAGGTGACTACTGTAATTTTGTTCTTAGAATTTGGTTCTGTAGTCATGATCATGTTACCTGATAATCCAGATATCTTTATCCATACATCTATTTTCCTTGAAATATGAGTCATGACCTCGAGACACTAAATCAAAAAGCTAATCCATAAAATTTAAATGTTCTTTGAAGCAGATATCTTGCAAATATGAAATGTTTTTGCTTCCATAAATTGCAGACAAACATCCAATTCATCCCAATGTTAAATTTCTAGAATTGTATTCTATTATGATCTGTATTTGTGCAAGGCTTTAATTGACATGGGAACTATTTTCTCATGACATTAGATATTGAGATATAATTCTGGAAGTTCTTGCTGGTAAGAAATCTAATATTGTACAGTTGTTTCAGTTTTCAAATATGATAATTCCTCAGGATTCTGAGAAAAGGCATGTTGATTGAAGTGATCATGTAATTTTGTTAATCAGGTGGACGATGAACTTGAAGAGTTAATTTCACAACTGCAAGCGAATCATGCAAATGACCACACAGAGTACTGGAGGAAACAATTTTTATACTTTACCGGTGAACTTGATGAGGAGGATGGTCAACAAGTTCAGCTAGGAGAATCTACAGGCCCAATACCTTCAGATGTTAATCATGAGAAGGCTACAGAAGCAAACCAGAGAACAGAGAATGAAAATACGGACGAGGACGAGGATGAGGATCAAGATGAAGTTGATGAGGACGAGGAAGAAGCTTTGGGTGGTGGTGACACGGAGCCAAGTGAGCCACCTAAGTTGCTTGGCCTTCAGCTGCTGAATGGTGGGGAAACTCCAACAGTAGCACCAAAACAAGTACCACCAAACAAGAGTATGGAGATAGTACAGGTGTTTCCGTACTCATATGTACTTATGTATGTTTGATGTGCTGGAATAGTAGATTGCTGTTAATGCAGTGCTTCAGTAATATCACTTTTCATGGAAGCCTGATCTGCTTGATTGATAATAAACTAAAAATTCACATGTTTCTTTTAGAAGAAGAGTTGATAGGCAATCATATATAAAAAATTGTAGTATAACATGGCAATAAGATTATAAAGAAAGTTTTCAGTTTTTTCTACTTGTGTTGATTGACTACAGTAAACAGTGGATTGCTTGCTTCGTAGTGGTAAATTTTTTTAACAATTTGTGGAATTTTTGGAACTTTCACAGAAAGAAACAGACGAAGAATGGTATATTGGGTGGCCAGTGGAGGAGAAATTTAAATTACTGAAGTCGGAAAGGAGATTTGATGTTTCAGAGATGTACACTATAGAAGATGCTTGGGGTTGGACATGGGAAAATGAGCGAAGAGCTAAAGTTCCAGAGACATGGACTCAGGAGAAAGAAGTTGACATAGCAATGAAAATAATGGAGAAGGCATGTTTTCTATTTCCCTTGGTCTATGTGTGATTAGCCTGTGATTCTTTCTGGATTTTTCTTTCCTTCTGGTTTGTTTCCATTATGGTGACCATATCTGTTACATCATGTTTTCTTGTCATGTTTTTTATGCACATTTATCTTTGTTTCTCTAAATAGTTTATTTCCCATTATTTTACCTCTAGCTATGCTTCTATAATCGTATAGATACTCTGTTTATGCATATGTGAACATACATATTGCTATTGATATAGAAATAGGTATTTAAAAAGTTTATGTTTCAGGCCCTTGTAGATATACGGTAATTTTAATGAGGCTGTTAAACCAATTCCAAGCTAACTTCCTAAACTGAACTTTCATCTACCTTGAAAACCAGATAAATATCTGAACAAAGGTAAAATGAGCATTACTCAAAATAGTATTGTAAATCTAACAGAGTACCTTATTTTCAGAAGAAATGATGTCTATGTACAAAACAAAAATAATTGTTGCAGCGTAATTCACGCCTCAGGTCACGTGGTAGAAATCACTAAGTGCAACTTGTTGCCTCCTCTCACACATTTGGGGGGGGAACGTGGCAAAAATATTCAAGCAACTCGGCGTGTCCTTGGGGGCAAGTCTCGAGTCAAGGCTGTCACCTTGTTCTTGACTTCTTAGTTTAGGCCAACTCCTAATCGAAGCCAAGGGGGATAGACCCTATTAGTTTCTAAGGCTGTTAAGGCTTAGTGTGGTGATTTATGATCGAGTGAGTTTTTTAGGAGTTTTGATGAAAGTACTGAAACTAGATATTGTAATAAGAATTGTAAGCACAACAGCATATAGATTATCTTAACACATGATATATAAAGGATATTGAAGCAAATGATTTTATGATATAATTAAAATACCAGTGCCAATAATGTAGTTGGAATAAGATAATGTTGTTGTAGTGCTGAGAAATGTATTGCAAATGCTCTCGGTCAGTTTTAGTTTATTGTGGATAAATGAGTGAATTAGATTGGGGGGAAGGCAACTCCAAATATACTTGACGGTACGCGGAGTATGTCCAAAACCCTTATTCGATGCAGTTCCATGCGAAGAATATGTGGGATGGAACAGAGTCTTTGGGATGTGTCCAACACTACACAAACAAGAGTGTAGCCTGAGGGTATCCCGAGGTCACTATACAATTGTTCCCGCTTCCTCTGTGAACTTTGCCAGCAACGGATTAAATCGAGGCGTTGGATTTTCTCCTATTCAAGGGGGAGTTGATTTTATTAAGATGAGTTTTTATTAGATGTGAAACTTATTTGAATGCAACAAGCCCCGTACTTGAGTATCCCAAAGCTCGGACAAGTTTGCAATGGGTAGGACATACGCGAAGGTTTGTGCAAAATGTTTGTTCCAGTTTAAGATTGTGAAAGCTAAAAAAGGTAAAATGTGAGACTTAATTACTACAACCAAGAGTCTCTTTCTGGTCCAGTACTCGGGCAATCCCTTGTTCATTTACCATAATTGGGAAAACAAGGCTGAGTTAGTATTCGATCACTTTTACAAAAAGCGAAAGAAAAATCAATATAACTAAAGCAGAACTATTCTAAAGCAATAATGATACAAAAAGAACATAAAGCAAACCATCAAGGGGATGAAACGAATCCCCCAAGGGGGATGGGGTACAGACGCTTGGAAAGCCCACTTGCTTTTCTTATTATTATTATACTGCAAGTGAAAATGGTGGCCTCCTTTGGCCCTTACAGATATGGATCCAAAGGATTACAGGTTTTAGGAATGAAGAAGGAAAGAAAAAGGTTGTTTCAGGAGGCCTTTGATGGCCTAGATCTTCAATTTTCCGACAACACTTTCCCTTGTCCTGTCAACATAAGACAAAAACCAGCAACCTGTCCTGCACCAAATGTGCCAAATAAAACGTTAAAAGCATAAAATTTTAAGTACTTAAATGATAAACAATAAGCCTAAGTACTTAATCAACCTAGATCTACTCAAAATAAAGCTTTAAGATTAGGATCTAGCAGTGTACTTAACTAAATCAACCTTTGAGCGATCTTTTAAAAAGAATCTAATTTACTAAAGCATTTACAAAGTAACCAGAACCAAAGAAGAAGTTTGATTTTAAAGGAGAAAGAGATGAACAAAAGCTTGTTGTTGGTAAAATCCACTCGAAACCTTGAAGTGGGATGCCAAGGGACTATGTTCTTGAAGATTGTTGGAGGTGGAGCGGAGTCAAACTAGATCCACACCTCTTCCAAGCTAGATACCCTGAAACTTGATTACAAACTTACGCACCCGTGAGATCTTTGAAAACACATATAGAGAGAGAGAGAGTAAAATAGCATGTAAATAAGCTTATTTGTCATGCAAATCTTTGATCTCTAAGCATACATGAATAAATAGAAATGAAAGTAAACATACTTACAAATACTATTCCTACTGATTCGGAGAAATCATGATGAGGCAAGATCTATATCAAGCTTAAGCAAGAATTTCAAAAATAAACAAGTTACCTCATGAAAGCAACACAATGGTGGTCCACACATGAAAGCACAACACAAGTTGTTGGACACAATGGCCACACAGAGAGGGGGGGTGGGTGAATTAGTGTATGAGTAATTTAAAACTTTTTCACCTTTTATTAAACAATCAGAGTTTATCAAGTATTATATTACCAATCACATTATAATATTCATCAGCTAAATCATAAGCACAATAACACATCAACGAGAGACACAAGAATATATGTAAGGTGAGCTTTATTTATGGTAATGGAAGACTTTAATCTTCGCGATTACAATCAACACCAACTGATGAAAAGAGAACCAACTCTTATAACAGGACCCAACCTGCTTTTTTCAGCTCCAACTGAGAATGGTTGAGGAATCCAATCCTCAGATGCAAGACTCAGCTTGCCAGTCAAGAAACACTTATGTCATTCAATCAATTGTTGCTCAGTACTTCTGCATCAACAACAATCATCAGCCTCCTACTCATAGTATCTGCTCATATTCATCATGCCAAAGCATCAAGGAATCTGCTCATCAAGAGTCTACCAAAAGACTTCTTCAAATCTGACCTCAAAACAAGTACTCTTAACGAATGATGTCTTATCTGTTATTGTCCAAATCACCACTGCTATCACTGTCAAGAACCTGTCATAGCCTTGTCACTTTATCATGTCACCCTGCTCATATCTTGCTCATGTCAACTGCTGTCATCAATGCCAATCTGATCTTGTCAAGTTCTGCTCATATGCTATGCAACAAAGTATGCTCATCAACATATCTAATTGTTGCAACTTTTAACTTTTGTCATCAATTCAATCTATACCAGAACATCATAAAACTGATCATGTCTTTTATACTTCAACACTTGTTTTGTTCAACTTGTCCTATCAAAAGGTCATCATCAACTTCCACTTTGTTGTTCACTAGTTAGATACATGTCAAGCTATTGTCATATCATCACGATGTCATGTAGGTGAGTTAATGTCTTCAATCCCCTACACTTGTCAAGTTAGGTTTATGTCTTCAAGTTTCATTATGCACTATCTCTGTTTGTGTACTCCTCATCATGTATACTGCTGCTACTCTTGTCCAAGATCTGACTAAAGCACATAAACATACCAGACTAAGATCATATAGATTTATCATTGCATACCTGTGAGTGTAGCAAGGTAGAACTTCCACAATAACTCCTTGTTTGCCATCATGAAGACATTTCAAGCTTAAGTAGACTCAAGATGAGGAACTCAGCTCAAATTTGGATATTTGAGATATGATGTTCTTGGACACTATTGCCGCCTTTCACGCACCTAGGGGGGGTGGCATAAATCTTCAAGCCACTCGGTGTGTCCTTGGGGGCAAGTCTCGAGTCAAAGTTGTCACGTTGTTCTTGACTCCTCCGTTTAGGCCAACTCCTAACGAAGCCAAGGGGGGTAGACCCTATTTAGTTGCTAAGGTTGTTAAGGCTTAGTGAGATGATTATTTAGTTGTTTTTAGGAGTTTTGACAAGGAATAAACAATTGAACAAGATATTGCAACATAAATAATTAAAGCACAACATCATATAGATTAACAAGTGATAAGTAAAGCACATAGAAGTAGATGATTATAAAATGTAAACTAGACCATCGAAACTAGACCAGAATGGATGGATGGGGTTTTCCAACCCCAAACAAAAACTCTAGACTAACCCCTAGACGGTCTCAAGAACAAATCTCCAAATATTTAAGCATGTCCTTTCCATTTGCCTCTGCCTCCTTTTATCCTTGAAAAGTCTCCAATACCATGGATAAATACCATGGGCCAATGAAAACCATGTTCTATTATCTCCTTTTACCCATACCATAGAAAAATACTATAGAACACCAAAAACCATTCACTGGGTAATTATTGCTTCCCCTTCGCCAATAATTATACTTTTTTTGAGCTTTAATAATATTACTGGCTAATTTCCCCAATTAAATTATTTTCTCATTATTTGTCACCATTAATAATTTTTCGAAATTCTTCCTAGGTGACCTTGCTGTATTTTCCTTAGGCCAAAATTGGGGACATGACATGTTCGGGATTGTTGGCTTTTGAAAGGAACTGTGTTATTGTTATTTGTAATAGAATGCTTATGACTTTATGATTATTCTTGCTTGAATTCATATTTTTCGTTAAGCATCTGTTATTGGGTAACACCGACAATTAATCCCCATTGCAAGTTTTGTAGAGTTTTACAGGTTGCCTAAGCTGGAGGTTTGGATGATCATGTTAGCTCTACTTCTTCTTCAGTAGTTCTTGAAGAACATGCTTCATCCCACTAGCAACATTTTGTGGACAGCTCTTTGCCTTTCTTTGCTTATCGTTCAAGGTTGGTGATACCTTTCCGTCATAAATTTCAAGCTTCTTTGTGGTTACTAGTTTGTAATGCATAGTTAATTCTCGTTAATATATTAGAAAATATCTTATAAATCTGATTTACATGTACACTTGAAAGTCCAGATCTGATTATAAAAGTAACATTTTATACGATCTAACTTTTAGCAAGTACTAATCTGGCATTCGAAATTTTCCATCTTTAAAGTACTTGAAATTTTTGTCAATTTTTTTATGCTTTTACATGATTATCTAGCATATTTGACTCATAAATACTTGTTGTTTTTCAGCAAAAGATGATCGAGTAGAGATGCTCTCTGACAAATTTTTGAAGATCTAAGTCATTCGAAGATCCCTCTTCTCACTCTTGCTTGTGGGGCCATTTTGTCTAAGGCTTTAAGAGTTGTAAATTTGTGTTTCCTATCCTGCAAAGGAACACAAATATTCTTCTTTGTAAATCATTGTAAAAAGAGAAGCAAGTAAGCAGCCAAGTCCTCACACCCCATCCCCCCAGGGGGGGTTCGCATCTTTTTTTCATTTTTTCAAGTTCCTTTTATTTTCTTAAGTTAAAATTATTGAAACCGGCTGTGTTCTCGGAAATGAGAGTATCGACACTGTGTTTTAAACAACTCATACTTAACTTTAAAATTCTTAAAATAGACAATGCTTCAATTCCCGTACGCTCTTTTGACCATTGCAGGCCATTGGCTGGATTAGTGGGACAATCAAAAAGGGATTGGAGTGACTAGTAATTAGTTTCATACTCTAATTAAATTCCCAAAGTAAAATCCAACACTTCTCGAAATTACTCGCTAGTGGGGAAATTCTGTAAGTGAAGCGTGAACTATTAGAAAGTGACCGTGGAGCTCCGTTAGGATACACTCTTGTTTGTGTAGTGTTGAACACAACCCCACGATTCCATCTATCCCACACGTCAATGTGAGAGCCACTTCTGAGTAAAATACGAACATATTCCTCGTATCCCTTGGGTATATCTGGAACACCATTTTCCCTTTAATAATTAGATCATTACCAGACTTTTAATAAAATTGACCAAGAATCAACCCACTCCTTAATCACTCATCTAATTAATTTAAAAGGAATTGTTATCACGCAAAGTGTAGCTACCCACTTCAGATATCTGTTATCACATATATAGTAGCCAGGCTACCATATTCTATTTTTTAGACACAGTACATTTTTCAGCCAGATCTCTTACATATGAGATGCTGAGATGAGCATTTCTGATGGATCATTTTTGTATTAGTGGACTATTGTACTCTCCCATGCCGGGACTAAGTCTCAGGACACTCAGATTTGAGGATCGATATAGCCATTTATGTTATTTTAGAGCAGTAGTGGATGCCCAGTGTTATATCAGTACTTTCTCATTGGATATATGGTGTTTCAGATGGATTATATTG
>LPNX010828345.1:448613-499273 GCA_001517045.1 Pseudotsuga menziesii
TGCTTTTATTGACATATTAAATATGCGCCCATGGAAAATGAAAATTGTAAAACTGTGTTTCTTAACATAGGCAAAAAAGGCAAGAGCAATGAAATGCTAAAAAAAAATACTCCTTGAAAAGTATAAGAAAAGGTCCAAAAAAGCAATGGTTAAAAAATGTTATATCGAAGGATTGCAGATCTTATTAAAAATAAATATGGCCCGGATAAAAGTTGCGATTAGCTGTGCTTTTAAGCACTGGTGAAGTCCCAAAGGGTTCATATAGGCCAAGAGGCCACAGAATCAAATGTGATCCTAATGAACTTGGATCAAAATTGATGTAGACATGATGCCTAAGTTGAATAAGCACTCTCTAAACAACTCATCCATCTGTGAGGCACTGCCATTCCTTGTGTTGATGTTTGTCTAGTATTGGTTGTAGTGAGTTTGCCCTTTTCCTTGTCCAAAGTGTCATGATGTTGAAAGCTGCGATTAGCTGTGCTTTTAAGCACTGGTGAAGTCCCAAAGGGTTCATATAGGCCAAGAGGCCACAGAATCAAATGTGATCCTAATGAACTTGGATCAAAATTGATGTAGACATGATGCTTAAGTTGAATAAGCACTCTCTAAACAACTCATCCATCTGTGAGGCACTGCCATTCCTTGTGTTGATGTTTGGCCAGTATTGGTTGTAGTGAGTTTGCCCTTTTCCTTGTCCAAAGTGTCATGATGTTGAGTAGGAGGTCATCCTTTGCCTTAGCCTTGTCATTTCCACCTTTCACCCTTCACTAGCAAATTGGCTAGAGCTATGAAGTGAGTATAGACTTCAAAGTCTAAGTCTGAGTAATAACAAATAAAGCCTTATATATGTATTGGTTGATGTACCGCCAGTGAAATGAATGCTACTTGTTGTGATTGTTGTAGAGCATGTCTTAACATTTTAACACTGGCAGCAGATGGATGTATTCTGAGTTATTATGGGTATCTGATCAGTTATAGATGGTTATATTGTTTATTGGATATGATTGATGATCAGATAGAGACCTATGAGGGGTATGAGTATACACCTTAGATAGATTTTGACTCTCTGAGTCCAATGAGACAGTTTATTTCCAGTTCCGGGCATTTGCAGATGTGATCAGGCTCATTCAGCTTTTCTAATGCAGTTTTTCTTCACAGATTGATATATTTGAGCAAGGAGATGTTTCAGTTAGATCTCCTAGGGCGTTGTATGGGCATAGGGGGGTGCAGCCACTTGTTTGTACCATTGTACCCCCATCCCAGAGAGCTTGGAGGGCTCAATTTGACAACGCAGGTACCCTAGGAGACTGTTTTAGCAGTATCACGTTTCCCGAGGCAGATTAAAAAATGATCAAATGGCTATTGAAGAAATCGATTTGGGCTACTGAGGCAAAGAAATGGCATGGGGTTAGTCACAATGATGAGAGTGATGTCTTCCACACCTTCTCTAGCAGTTTCAGCATTTTATGGGGCTCGCACCTATTTTTGGGCAAATTTTATATATTTTCTGGAGCTTTTTGGGAGACCCACGATTTCCTCAAGGAGGCACAAAAATCAAAAATTTAAATTGTTATATTATTTATTATGCCATGGGGACACCCAAAGGGAGTTAGTCACTCACTCCTTGGACCCACCATGTGCTTTCATTTATTTCTTGTTGAGTGGGTTACCATTATTTGGGTGGTTTAAGTCCACTTTGGTAAATTATAATTATATTGATCCATGTATTGTATGTTGAGCTCATCTCAACCATTGATTAGAACATTGTATTTTTTAATCTTAGCCACTCTTTTTGAAAGTGGTTAGGATTTGGTTATGATTGAGGTTCTCTCATTTTTATTTAAAGGAGAGAGCTTCTCATTTGTAAGGGGTCTTTGGCTCTTGGATCTGAATAATAGGAAGACTTTTTTTGTGGAAATTTTTTTGGATTTGCTTTGCATCTGATGTGCTCAAATGGTGATTAGCTTGTCTTCAGCTTGGTAGCATCGTGGAAATTCTCGTGAGATCTATTTTTTTCATGGCTATCATTGTTTTGTCATTAGGAGGGCGTTTTGGCTGGAGCGTTTTTGTAGGGGGACCTCAACTCTCTCGGTTCTCTTCATCTTAGATCAGGGGGTTTTCATTAGTTTCATTGCGATCTATGATTACTCCATTTTACTATCTTGTAGCATTCAGTTTCTTTATTTTGTATGTGCAAATCTGATATGATTGACGTTTGCTCATGCAGGGTAGGGGGCGCTTTGATGGCTTGGAGCTTGCATATGCCATAGAAATCACGGGGATCTTCCAGGATTGATCGGGATAGCTAGGATCGTCACTGTTACAGACTTCTACAAGCTTATCTAGGTAAGATCCACAGGTAAGTTCCTTCTTTTCTGATCTTATTCCATTGTACCTTGCTGAAATTTAACTATTTTTCTGAAAACTCCTAAACCATAAAAAACTAAAAAATCAAATAATCAGGGAACCGTCTGATCTTTTGCCAAACCATTTCTGGATTTCATATATCGGGCCTCCCCCTAACTAATTCAACTGGAATGCTGGTCAAATTCCTCATAGTTTGACCTAGATCTGATTTTTAAACAGAAAACTGCATAACCCCCCACTAAAAAATTGACCTACTAGGGTTTTGAGTTTTTCTGAATTCTGACTTCACAGACGGATAGATCGGGTCTTGGGCAGTCCAAATCAACCCCAACGCTGTCAAGAGGCTCAACAGTTTGACCGGGATCTGAAAAAATAGACTGAAACTACCCTAGTGCCCTCATTGAAAATTGGCCTTTTCCGGAAGTAGGTTTTTCTGAAATCTGACATGATAGGTTGATAGATCGGGTCCCAAGCATTCCAGAACACCCTCAACGCTGTGCTAAATCATCCTGGTTTGCCCTAGATCTGAAAAAATCAGTTTTCAGCCTCCTAGCCATATCATCAGATTTTGACTTTTCTAGATCTGATTTTCCTGCTGTTTTCCTGATTTGGGCTTGTAGATCAGGTCTCCTTGATCTCTTCTCATCTTCAACGCTGAGCCATCAGCCTTCCGGTACCCCCTAAAGCTTCAGATTTGTCTTCCTAGGCCCTAGCGCTAACTATCTACTGAGCTGGGTTTCCTATACCTTCGCTTTTTTGAACCAATTGCTTTCTGGTTTCGTAGATCAAGGTGTTTCCCAAGTGGGTTTCTTGAAACGTTGTCTTACTGTTGACTCCATTGCCCAATGCATACAAAGCACTGGTCTCCAAGCTAGTGCTGTCCTTAGGCTCTTAGCCTTTGCCATCTACCAACATTCACCGATAACTCAAGTCACCTATCTTTCACTGAGAATTGTCCCCTTGGTACTAGGCAATCCCAACACTGTTCTTGCTCACCCTGTCACAGTTACGTTTCCCAAGATAGTGGTCATCTCCATCAGTTGCTAGTACCTTAACCCTAGAGCTAGGGTTTCCATTTACCTTGCACCTTAAGTACCCTGAAGCCCCATCTGATCTTCTTCTGGTGTCTAGGTCTGATCTCTCCTGTCGGGAACAGATTTGGGTCTCCCCCATTGTTGTCTTGGACTAGGATAACATAAAGTGAAGGCTGCCTTGATTGGCGTGACAACCATCCATTTGGGAATCTATGTAGTCGTGGTTCCACCCCTTAGTTGCTTGCCCCTCTACCATCCATCCTGGATCCACCTCACACAGGCAACTACAAGGCGGGTGATAACAATATCGTATCCGGGACGGTAGAGGTAAGGTAGCTAACCGGTGACACCGCAAGGACCTCGTCCACTACGGGTAAAGGGTAGTTGTCACACTGGACGGGCTCTTGTCGCTTTAGATCAATCTGGAGAATGACCAAGGGGGAGACCCTACTAGCCTAAGAGGCTAGCGAACCTACTCAAGACACTCCTAGGGTTTGACAATGTATAAGAAAGGAGAGATATTGAGTGGGTAAGACTAGATCTATCAAATTAGAGTAGTATGGAGATTAGGGCCAAGTTGGGAGGGTTAGTAAAGATGGGAAATAACCCAACTTGGATGAAATTGTACCATAAATGAGTTAAAGAAATAGATCTAGGGATATCTAGCCAAATAAAATGAAACCCTAAAGGGACCCACCTAGGGTTTTTGCATAAGTGGACAAAGTGGACCCAAAAGAGCAGATCAGGGCATAAGATGACAAGATCGGGGTGCTTGACGATTAGATCTATTATTCTGAGACGGGTTTAAGCATACCCATCTGACAGATCTGAAGAAACGACCACCCACCTAAGAAGGCCCCCCCCACCTAGAATGACTAGTGCTAGATCCCAAGGCAAATGGAGTCTGATTTTGATGAAACTTGAGATCTAGGGTTTATTCATTAATCTCCAAGTAGATTTTGATTGTCGTCGTCAAAAACTCACTAGATCTATTAGATCTACAAAGCTAGGGTTTTAAGAAAAGAGGGTTTGGTTGTCACAATACGATCAAAGCCCGGAAAAATAAAATATATGTAGGCGTACCTAGAAATACTTACTACTAACCTTGTCTGACGATGATCTTTCCTTTCCGATCAATTACGAGCGTTTTCTATACCTCTCCAAGTGAAATCGCTATCTCCTCTTCAAATGCCAAGCGCTCACTCCTCTTGAAAAAGAGATCTGCTATGAGAATCGATTTACAGAAGAATTGATGAAATGACAAAGAAAGATGAATCAAAGAACATCAAGATGGTCGTAAGACACAATAAAGATACTCCCTGAACCAATGGCGATTTGAGAGGATGATATGGAGCTTAGTTGCAATAGCGCCCCTACCCAAACGCTTCCTTTACTAGATGGATGGCAATCTGCAAAAATATTAGAGATGCATAGATACGCAAGAATGCTAGAGAGAACAAGACTTTCGAATATCCATACACAACATTTGACAAAGCTTCCAAGAATTTTTGCTAAATATTTTTATTAATCCAAGAGTTTGAGAGCCAAAAGTCCCTTTACAAATGAGAGAGCATCTCAATATATAGATCTCTCAGGTACATAATACCTAGATCCAAAAAGATCAAGGGTCAAGATCATAAGATAAAATCATCCTAATCTATGACTAAGATTAGCCGGATATATCTCACATGGATCAACTCAAAAATATATGGGGGTGCATCACTAGAAAAGCCCAATGAGGGGCGCACCACATAAAAGATGACTAATGACCACAAGGTAGCACATTGTGGGGCTAGGAGGTATGTTATCCTTCACTAGCATGGCCCCATGGCACAATAAGAATGTGTGGTGGCAAATAATATAAAGTAGTGATGAAATCACTAGGGGATCTCCCTCAAAATACATCAAAATATCCTGAAAATGCATAAACCAAGGACATGTGGACCCCGAATGAAATGGAGCTGATGTTGGATGATGAAGATGACCAAATACTCTGCCTCAGACCAATTCCATGCCAATCCTTTGCCTCAATTACCCAAATCAATTTCCTCATTAACCATTTTTAATTATTAAAATGTTGCCTTGGGAACATAAAACAACCAATATCTTACAAGGGACTAGAAACTAGCTCCAAATGACTCCACGGATGGATCAAGGACCATGGTAGTATGGTACAAACGCTTGGATGCACCCCAAGAATCCCTCTAACGCCCTAGGAGAACTTAAATTATTTCTCTTTGTGTTTTATTTTCATTTTTCCCAGGAAAAACTGCTGCAAAAGGCCAAGAGACCCATATCTGTCTTGTAACTGCCTGAAACTGAAAACCAACTGTATCAATGGGCTCAGAATGCCCAAATCAACTAGGAATGAGTACTCATACACCCTATGTCCACCACAAAGATACATCAGAGGCCCCATTAATGTCGGAACAATAATAATAATAACGCCTGTAAATGCTGATAATCATAGGAATAACACAAGCCATCATAATAAATCACCATCTGAAGCATGAATATGTCTAATGGACACATGTAAACCATAAATTATCATCAACCATAAATGTCGGTCTATAACTCATCCTGGATCCTACTCATGGCCTAGCCAACACTGAGTTGACCAAGTCAAAACTGATCAAATGATCAGCCAAGTGCTAAACTCCGACACTGCAAAGTACAAGTGGACATGCATGCTCAATTATCTATGTTAGTAGTGGCACTTCTAGTATGACTAGATTTAGTTGGCAATTATAAGCACAATAAATATAATAATAATCCAAATTAAAATGATTAGTTGCTTCAAAAAAAGAACCTCCAGTGTATACTCATTTATAGATTTAACCCTCTTGCTAGTCAAGGGTGAAGGGATGATAAACAACAGGTAAGGCCAAGGGATGGCTTGATGACTCAATACTGTAAGCACCTGGGCTGAAGGACAAGGGGATCCACACAACACATATGTTGGACTAGGTGAACAATAGGGCATGGCAGTGTCTCACAAATGGGTGGAATGATGAGAAAGCTCCACTAGACTCTAGACAAGCAACCTTTTTAGTACTTTATTTGCTCAGCATTTATTTCACTAGTTGACCTCTAAAGGAAGGTGCCTTGGTAAGCCTTCTGGGCTTCCAGATAATGACAAAGACATTACCTTCTTGGGCTAGTCTCTCCTTGTTCCCTTGTGGGGGCAGATGAGTCGAACATTATACAAAGAATGAGTGCTCATCCTATAGCCATCAAGTTTATTTATCATTAATAACTTGCCAGCCTCCAGGAGCAGGGGCTCGGTGCCCTGGAAAGCCTTTTGGGCTTCCAGAAAATGACTAAGGCTTAACCTTCTTGGGCTTTCCTGCCTGATACCCTGTGGGGGTACATGAGCCTTACGCCATACAATGGATGAGTGCTCATCTCTTGGCCACTAGCTAATTTTGTTTTATTTCCAGTAGTGTCTCAAAACACTGTTGTTTCGCTGGCAGGGCATCCATTCAGAATAACTTTAAGCTCTGATGCCTTAGTGTCTAAAGACACTTTCTTTGGTAAGACTACTTGTCTTCAAGACCTAGAGGTAGACATTCCTTGTGACAATAATCACATAAACCAACACTGAGACACAATTTATACATGGAGATCTATTCCAACATAGAGGTGAAGGTGGGGGAAATCCCAGGTGTCACTAGCCAAGTTACAAGTCCAAGATAGTTAATGAAAGTGGGAAGGCAACGGATGGACGTGTTGTCTGCCGAATGCACACCATCAACAGAAATCTTTTGAACTGTTGTTTCCCAAGCGGGAAAGGTGTGCACTTGGGGGCAAGCAAAGAGCCAGGTGCTGTCACCTGATCCCAACTCCTCCGTTTAGGCTAACTCCTAATGAAGCCAAGGGGGGTGGTCCCTATTAGAAGAAAATCTATGGTGTTTAGTCTATGAAAGAAAAGACTAAATCAAGGAGTTAATTTGAAATAGATGAAATTAAAGATTACCAATTACTGCAAACAAGATTTAACCATAGCAACACTTTAACTCAAATTAGATACACAATATTCAATGACACATTACGTGATTCACTTATGCAAAAGGAACAGAATAGACTAGTGCCAAAATGAAAAGAGTGTTTGCAAATGTGTGTTTCTAGTGTAGTCTCAGTGAAAGTATTGCAGTGTCTTGGTTGGTAAATTTTAGATTATTAAATGAATAATTAAGGATGTGGGTTAATTGTGGGTTTGGCCCAACAAGTCAAATCCCTTCGAGCTGAGTGCTAAAGCGGTAATACCAAGTGTCCAACGAGCCAAGGATGAACCTGCTTGGAGTAGCTCCCTGACTCTGTAGTGCTTACCCTTTGCAACCTCTCGAGTTCTTGAGAAAATGACTTGTGTGGATTTCCCTATTAAATCTAGTAGCTCGTATCCCTTTTTGATACAACCAACTGATCAGACGAGCGACAACGGTGTAGAATATGGGGAAGGAGTCTTGGTTTTTTTTATTAGAGACGTAACAATGAGTTGTTTAGGTGATGACCGAAGAGTCTCTTTCACCTTTCGGGTACTCGGGAAAGCAACGGTCAGATTGATTAAATAAACAAATAAATCGGAAAAGATAAAACTAACAGTAAACTCTTCCACAGAGAGCACTCTTGATCCACCTTTCGGTGAGATTCAAGAGATTTTGGATTCCTTTTATTACTTAACAAAATGATAAACAAAACTAATCTAAAAAATTAAACCTCTTCGATAGAGAGTGCTCTTGATCCACTTTTCAGTGAGATTCAAGAGGCTTTGGTTATTTTTACCTTTTGCAATTTATATAAAGCAAAGAATGCAAAAGTAAACTAAACTAAACAAAGTTTTTCTTTTCTTTTTATGAAAGCAAAAACAAACTAAACTACTCTAAACAATTATTATGCATGCAAAACTAAAACAGAACAAAGAAAACAAAAGAGGCGATACAGGCTTCCCCCAACTGGGGGAAGGGGGATGTGGGGGACTTTGTCCCACTTGCTTTTTATTAAACCTTTTACAATGCTTTGAAATAAATAGTGCCCTTTGAGCCTTGAAAAATAGGGTCAAAAAAAGGCCCTAAAGTGTCGGGATAGCAAGGAAATGAAGAAGGGGAAGGAAAAATCGAATATGGACGCTCTGGGTGGCTTGAAACTCAAAATTTCGGCAGCATATCCTTCTCGTTTTTCGTATACCTGCTAAAAACCAGCAAGCTTTCAATAGCAAATCAGTGGGTTAGATGCAAAAATAAACTAATAATCTACACCTTAAACACTTAGAAAAGATTTTGCAAAATTTTACCTCAAAATGCTAAAGGAAATGGAAACTAGATCTAAGCCTTAAGATGTAAAATTCCAGCCCTTTCTTAGATCTTAAATGAAGCAAGTAAAATGAAAAGTGATCTGCAAACAAAAAAGAAAACAATTTAAAAGAAAAGAGATTTAGCTTGAGAGTTTTTGTCCTTTTTTCGTTGAGAAGGAAGAGGAAGAGCTCAAGTTTCAAGCTTTGAACAAGGTTGAGGAGGGTGCCTGCATGGTAAACAAGTTAGATCCAAAGTGAAGTGATGAAGAAGACAAGATGCAGCTGAGCTCCAATCTTACTCCATCGTCAGTGATCTGCAAAGCTACACAAGAAACCTTGATGCAAAGATCAGATCTAGTATGGAAATCACAGAAAACCAAAAGCATACAAGTATTATCGACTACAAAGTATAACTCTTGAATCTTAAATGATTACACATAAATAAGCAAATTGAGATTCAAATGCCTATTCTATGGATTGGAATACAAACTTCTAAGCTAGATATTCAAATTTGCATGAGCCACAAACATAACTAAATAGATATCACCTCGGTTAAAAATCACCATGAAAGAGTATTACACCAGCAGATTTGTCGACTCAACTTTATTCCATCAAAAGATAAACAATTACAACTCATATGAGAAGAGGTCCCTTGCTCCCGTCCAAAATGAGGAGGGCCCCTTATTTATACAAAAACCAAGCCCTAGGGGGGAATTAATGAACTGTAGAACAAGCTCAATGTTAAGCCCAGTTGAAGAGTAGTCTCATTGAGCTGAACTGAACTAATTAGAAGTGGGCAAAAACGTGGGCCCAAGTAGGCGCCCTCCTCCAAAAATAGCCTTGACCTTTCAAAAAATGGCGCCCTACCTCCAAGTTAGCGCCCTCTAAATGAGCTGGCGCCCCTCTATTTGCATTGGTGCCCTTCTAAAATGGGTGGCGCTCTCTTAAATGGTGGACGTCCTTTAAATGGTGGCGCTCCTCACTAGTAGCGCTTCACTATTCCATGCTAGCGCTCCTCTTTAACTTTGGTGGAGTTTCTACATTGGTGCCCCTCCTCTAAACTTGGTAGCGCCCCCTTTAATGCATGACGCCCTCCAACTATGGTGAAGGTTTTTAACCATTAGCACCTCCTCTAATGAGGGTTTTAACTTGGACTTGGCCCTCTAAGGTTAGCGCCTCCCTATTTTTGCCTTCAAACTTGGCTTTGACCTCAGCCTTTTCCTCCAAAATGATATTTAACCTTTAACTTAGGCTAAAAATAATTTTTACCATAGATTTAATTTTTCACTTTAATTTTTAAATTTTCCCAATTTGACTTAGGAAAAATTAAAAAATAAAATTGGAAAAATTAATATCTTGGCCATGGGGGGGTGGAAAAATTATGAAATAAATTTTCCTAGGCTTAACAACTCCCAAACAAAATTACCATGGCATTATTTGATTTTTTCCTTCAAAATCAAATAATATGAATTTTTGACTTAGGGAAATTAAAAATTTCCCTAGGGGAGATAGACCCTTCCTGACCAAAATTGGTCTATCTCTTCAACCACTAATCAGAAAGACATGGGACTCGAAGCAGTGGCCTAGGGGGTTTCATAGCAATTTACTTTGCATTCATAGCCCCTATTACAAAATGCCATGCTTGAGCAACTACATTATTACATCAAAACTCAGTTAATTAACCACCAAGGGGTGAAATTAATTAACTGGAAAAAATTAATAAAAATACATCAAGACAACGAAATTCCGCAAGACTCTATACAAATGTCTAGCATGGTCATGAATCACACTTTGAAGCCTTAGCCACCTCATGGACTTGACTGGTAGAACGCCCGTCACCACTTTGGAGGATTTTGAGTGAAAACCAAACCGATTAAACTCGTTTACACAACAAGATCAATTGGAAAGGAAAAAACACTCGATGAGGGGACTTCCCTAACAACCAGTTCCATGGTGTGGCATCCGTATCATATGACCCACACTAGCACATAAAATTACATTGATTTTCCCACGCAGGGGAGCGGACATTTCGTTTTACAAGGGGCAATTGCCCTACAGGAGTGAAAAAATCCTCAGATTTTTCCAAGGTCCAACTTATTCAATTATGTACATCTTCATGTACATGAAGTTGCCACCTAGTCGAAATAGGTGGGCAACACCCCTTGAAGGGTATAAGAAAAGGTCCAAGAAAGCAATGGTTAAATATATGCTATATCCAAATATTGCTGACCTTCTAAATTCGAATATGTCCCGGATGAAAGCTGCGATTAGCTGTGCTTTTAAGCACTGGTGAAGTCCCAAAGAGTCATATAGGCCAAAAAGGCCATGGAAATAAAATTGATAGTCCTAATGAACTTGGATCAAACTTGATGTTGAATAAGCACTCTCTGAACAACTCAACCATTTGTGAGGCACTGCCATTCCCTGTGTTGTTGTTTGTCCAACATGTGGTTATAGTGAATATTCCCCTTCCATATCCAAAGTGTCATGATGTTAAGTAAGAAGTCACCCTTTGCCTTAGCCTTATCAATTTCATCCTTCACCCTTCACTAGCAAATTGACTACAACTATGAAGTGAGTATAGTCCTGAAAGTCTAGTCTGAGTATTAATAAATAAAGCCCTATATATGTATTTGGTTGGTGTACCGCCAATGAAATGACTGCTACTTGTTGTGATTGTTGCTTAAATGATTTGTAGAGCATGTCTTAGCCTTATAGCACTTGCAGCAGATGGATGATAGTTTGAGTTATATTATTGGTATCTGGTCATTTACAGGTGATTATATTGTCTATTGGATGTTTTTGATGATCAAGCAGAGACCTGGAAAGGGTATGAGTATACACCCTAGATGGATTTGGACTCTCTGAGTTTAATAAGACAGTTTATTTTCAGTTTCGGGCACTTGCAGATATGATCAGGCTCATTTTACCTTTCTGATGCAGTTTTGCTTCATACGATGATGTGTCTGAGCAGGGAGATGTTTCATTTGGATCTCCTAGGGCGTTGTATGGGCATATGGGGTGCAGCCACTTGATTGTACCATAGTACCCCCATCCCAGAGAGCCTGGTGGGCTTAGCTTGACAACACAGGCCCCCTAGGAGGCTGTTTTGGCAAGTTCACATTTCCCAAGGCAGATTAAAAAATGATTAAATGGCTATAGAAGAAATCGATTTGTACTACTGAGGCAAGGAAATGACATGGGATGAGTCATGATGATGAGAGTGATGTCCTCCGCACCTTCTCTAGCACTTGCAGCACCTGATTGTGCCCACACCTATTTTTTGGGCATTTTTATATTATTTTCTGGAGCTTTTGGGAGGCTCACGATTTCCTCAAGGAGGCACAAAGTCAAAATATTGAAATATTATATTATTTTATTGTGCCATGGGGCACCTAGAGGGAGTTAGTTAACACTCCATGGACCCACCATGTGCTTCATTTATTACTTGCTGAGTGGGATACCCTCTTTATGGGTGATCTAGTCTACTTTGGTACTATATGGTTATATTGATCCATGTATTGTATGTTGAGCTCATCTCAACCATTGATTAGAACATTTTATCTTTTAATCTTAGCCACTCGTTTTGAAAGTGGTTAGGATTTTGGTTCTCTCATTTCTATTTAAAGAAGAGAGCTTCCCATTTGTAAGGGGTCTTTGGCTCTTGGATTTGATTAATAGAAAGATTTTTTTGTGGATATTTTTTGGATCTGCTTTGCATCTGATGTTCTTCGATGGTGATTGGAAAGTCTTTTGCTTCCTAGCATTCGGGAAATTGTTATGAGATCTATATTTTTTGGGGATCATTGTCTTGTCTACAGGAGGACGACTTCAGCTTGGGCGTTTTTGCAAGGGGACCTCAACTTGCTTGGATTGTCTTCGTTTTTTATCAGGGAATTTTCATTAGTGTTGTGGTGACCTATGATTTCTTCTTTCTATTTTTCTGCAGCATATAGCTTCTTTCTCATGTCACAACAAATCTGATATGGTTGACGTTTGTTGTGCAAGAGAGAGGGCGCATTGACTTCCTCAGGCAAACACTGGACATAGAGCTCGCTTCAATCTTCTCAAATTGATCGAGATGGCGGGGATCATCATCATCAAGGCATATACAAGCATTTCCAGGTAAGATCTAACAGGTAAGTCTCTTCTCTTCAGATCTCAATCCATTGTACCTGCTTTTCTTCAATTTTTTTTTCTGAAAAACTCCTAAATAATAAAAATCAAAAAAATATTTAATCGAGGAACCGCTTGTTCTTTGACCAAACCATTTCTGGGTTTTGTAGATCGGGCCTCCCCCTCACTGAATCATCCTCAACACTACCCTAATTGTGATTGGTTTGCCCTAGATCTAACTTTCTCACTGCTCAAACCTCAGCGCCCCACTGAAAAATTTGACTTTTTCCAGAGTTGACTTTTTCTGGAAAATTATTACATGGGTTTGTAGATCAGGTCTTCCTCATCCCAGAACACCCCCAACGCAGCTAGTTCCTGCCAGGTAGCCCTAGATTTGAAAAACTAACTTTCAGCCTCCTAGCCTCCCTCATCAGATTTTGACTTTTCCAGATTTGATTTTTCCTGAAATTTTCTGACTTGGGTTTGTACATCAGGCCATCTTGATCTCGTTTCCACTCCAACGCTGAGCTAGTAGTCTCCTGGTGCCTCTAGATCTGCAAATCTGCCTCTCCAAACCCTAGCACTAGCCCTCCTCCTTCTGATTTCCATGTAACCTGAATCTTCCAGGCCAAATCCTTTTCTAGGTCCATAGATCAGGGCATATCCCAGGTGGGTTCACTTAAACGTTGTGTTGATACTGAGTCCATTACCCAAGGCTGAACATGCACTGATCTCCAAGCATAGCGCTAGCCCCTTGTTGACCTCTTTCTTCCGAATTTTGACCGCTCCTTGATAACTCAGGTAACTTGGCATTTTCATATCTCTCACTGAGTCTATCTCATTGGTACTAGACAGTCCCAACTCTGTCCTTACTCACCCTGTCTCAATTACGTTTCCCAAGATAGTGGTTATCTTAATCGGTTCTAGTATTACCCCTACAGGTCACTTTGGATCAACCCTCGTATGACTGAAGCCCTCATCCAAAGCCCTAGTCGACTTACTACTATCATCCATAGATCTAGAGTTTCTAATTACCTTACACCTTACGTACCTCAAGCCATAATTGATCTGAACTAGTATCTAGGTCTAATCTCTCCTGTCAGGAGTAGATCTGGGTCTCCCCCGTTGTTGTCTTGGAATTATAAAACATAAAGTGAAGACTTCCTTGATTGGCATGACAACCATCCATTTGGGAGTCTAGGCAGTCTTGGTTCAACCTCTTTAGTTGCTTGCCCCTCTACCATCCATCTTGGATCCACCTTACACAGGCAACTACAAGGTTGGTGATAACAAAAGGTTCTTGTATTTATATTGTTTAGGCGTGGAGAAAAGTTAGTAGCTTAAACTGGGTCGACCTCTCATTTTTGTTCAATTCAAATATAATTCATTAATTATTCATTAGACTTCAAAAATTCAAATCTCTTCAACCGTGAGTTAGAAGACGCTCCACATATCAATGGAAATGGCTTGACGAGGACTATCTCCCTATGATGGATCTATTTGAAAATTCTTGGTGTAATACCCTTAAATTCTTCAATTTGTTCAGGACTTCAAAGATCCCACACATAAGGGTGCTAAAGACCAAATCAAGTCAAGTCAATAGGTTATCAACAACAACCAAGGTCAAGGGCTTCAAGCTTCATTAAGTATGTCATTTTAAATGACCACAGAATGGGTCATTTCTTCTTTTCTAGAGTATGGGTTTCATCAATAGGCTAAGACATCAGGAGGGGCACAAGGAAAATTGTGTGAGGGTTTCAAAGACCAAGCTACCATATAAACAATAAAGAGACCTCAAATAAGCACTCACACACATGACCAAGCTATAACAAGTACAAGGAGACACATAGAGCATCGATTTGACTTCAGAGTGGACCAAGACACAACTTAGGGGTACTTAACAAAGTCAATGGGTAACTAGGGCTTTTGCCATTGTCTTAAGGCCTCCAAGGGCTTCAAGCTTGGACTTGGACAACCACAAAAGGACTCCTTTGACTATGAAAACTATACAAACAACACGCACAAACCCTTGACTCTCAGGGGCTCCACAAGGGGCACCAAGACCAATACAACCATGGCCTCCACCAGACACTGTTGGCATCAATGACAACTTAATTAGCATACGAGCTAGTAAAAACATAAAAATTCTTGATCTCTACGCATAAGAAAATAAAAGAACTAAACAAGTAAGCAAACTTGATTATTCTTTCCTATTGATTAGCATAAATCCTGCCAACGACAGTTATAACATTTAATGAAATGAAGCACGAAACTGATATAGCTATACCTCATACAAGCACAAAAGATCATCCACAAACTGGTGCCCAACACAGGTATACCTCCAAAGCCTTTATTTCATTCAATAATGATCAATAAACTGATTACAAGAGATACAGGAGCAGAGGTTCCATTCACTTTCGTTGAAGAGTGAAGAGAACTTGCTTTTATTTATAGAAAAACCCAGCAAGAGAGGGGGGCTGCATTTCCTCAAGGATGCGCTAGGGTTGAATGAGATGGAAATGAGCTGTTGTGAGGTTGGAACAGAGTGTAAACAATAGCAACATCCAATTATGGAAAGAGAACTTGTTATGACCAAGACTTTTTTCCAAACCAGAGAGCTTTTCCATCCTACCATTCACCCCCACTTGGAGAGATGCGCCCCTCTCGGAGAGGAAACTTCTGAAACTTGAAAACTCTTTGAAATGACAAGTTTTGACTTTCCAGTGTTGCTTGAGTACTTGCCACTTTACTTTGCCAAGTCACAAAAACTTATTTCGACAAGTTTCTTTTATTTTTTTAATTTCCAAATTTTTTAATTAACTCATTTTTTAGTCTTTTTTGGGTTTTTCGAGTAATAATTAATTTTGGAAATAAATAATTACTCGAAAACTTAGGAAAGTGGGTTTAGGGGTTAAGTGGCTGCTCTAAGTTAGAAAATTAACACCCCCCATGGAAAAACAACCTCCTAGCCCCACTTTTATGACTTTTTGAACCTTTACAATTAACTTAATAAAAATAAGCCTGTAAAAACGGAAAAAATAATTTGTTTTCTGGAATTAAAAAAAACTATGGGGGACTTAGGACATGTTCATATTACATAATGACTCAAGGCAATTATTCCAGCTTTGGAGGCTTGAGTGAAAAACTAGGAAATTATTTATCGTTTAAAAATGATAGATAATTAACAAGAAAAAAACACCTTGGAATAATGCATTGATGACTAAGTTCTAGGAAACCAAACCTTTTACATAAAGTCATCATGCCAAGTTATTTTATTACAATTCCCCATGGGGTATGAACATGTTAAAAAAAAGTTTAAAAAGGGTCTGAGAAGGCCTGCATGAACTTCTGAATTTGAAAATTTGAACAAGTAAATGTTCATCTTTGGCGGCTCACTTAGAATTCCAACTTAGTGCAACTTAGTTCGTAACAATATCCTTTGAAATGGACTAATTTGATTAACTATTCATAAGAGAAACTAGTGTTATCACCAACCTTGTAGTTGCTTGTGTGAGGTAGATCCAGGATGGATGGTAGAGGGGCAAGCAACTAAGGAGGTGGAACCAAGACTACCTAAACTCCCAAATGGATGGTTGTCATGCCAATCAAGGCAGTCTTCACTTTATGTTATCTAAGACCAAGACAACAACGGGGGAGACCTAGATCTACTCTTGACAGGAGAGATTAGACCTAGACACCAAAACAGATCAAATGTGCCTTTGAGGTACGTAAGGTGTAAGGTGAATGGAAACCTTAGCTCTAGGGTTTAGGTACTAGCAACTGATGAAGATGACCACTATCTTGGGAAACGTAACTGTGACAGGGTGAGCAAGGACAGAGTTGGGACTGTCTAGCACCAAGGAGATAGACTCAGTGAAGGATATGAAAGTATCATGTAACCTGAGTTATCAAGGAATGGTCAACTTTCGGGAAAAGAGGTCAGGAAGTGCTAGCAGTATGCTTGGAGATCAGTGCATGTTCAGCCTTGGGTAATGGAGTCAGTATCAACACAGCGTTTCAGTGAACCCACCTGGGATATGTCCTAATTTATGGACCCAGAAAAGGATTTGGCCCGGAAGATTCAGGTTACAGGAAAATCAGCTAAAGGAGGGCTAGCGCTAGGGTTTGGAGAGGCAGATCTGCAAATCCAGAGCCACCAGGAGACTATCAGCTCAACGTTGGAGTGGAAATGAGATCAGGATGACCTGATCTACAAACCCAAGTCAGAAAATTTCAAGAAAAATCAGATCTGAAAAAGTCAAAATCTGATGAGGGGGGCTAGGGGGCTGAAAGTTAGTTTTTCAGATCTAGGGCAACTTGGCAGGAACTAGCTCAACGTTGGGGGTGATTTGGACTGTGTGAGACCTGATCTATCAGTCTATGAAATCAGAAATCAGAAAAAGTCAAAACCCTAGCAGGTCAAATTTTCAGTGGGGGCGCTATGCAGTTTTCAGGCTAAAAATCAGATCTATGTCAAACCAGCAGGAATTTGACCAGCGATGCAGTAGATTCAGTGAAGGGGAGGCCCAATCTATGAAACCCAGCAGTGGTTTGGCCAAAGATCAGACGGTTCCTGGATTTAGTATTTTTTAAGGGTTTTTTAGTATGTTAAGGATTTTCATAAAAATGGAAGGAAAATAGGTACAATGGATTCAGATCTGTTAAAGAGAAGAGAATTGCCTGTTGGATCGTACCTGGAAATGCTTGTAGAAGTCTTAATAGTGATGATCCTTGCTATCTCGATCAATTTTGGAAGATCCAAGTGATTTCTATGATGGATGTAAACCCTAAGCCACCAATGTGCCCCCTACCCTGCATGAGCAAACGTCAACAATATCAGATTTGCTAAGACAAGATAAAGAAACTAAATGCTATAGGAAAGTAAAAAGAAGTAATCATAGATCACAATGATGGTAATGAAAACCCCCTGATCCAAGACGAAGATAACTGAACGAGTTGAGGTCCCCCTGCAAAAACGCTTCAGCCAAAACGCTCTCCTGTAGACAAGACAATGATAACAAAAAAAATATATATCTCACATGAATTTCCACAATGCTAGGAAGTAGAAGACTATCCAATCACCATTTGAGAACATCAGATGCAAAGCAGATCCAGAAAATATCCACAGAAAAATCTTTCTATTATTCAGATCCAAGAGCCAAAGACCCCCTGCAAATGATAAGCTCTCTCCTTTAAATAGAAATGAGAGAACCACAATTATAACCGAATCCTAACCACTTTCAAAACGAGTGGCTAAGATTAAAAGATAAAATGTTCTAATCAATGGTTGAGATGAGCTCAACATACAATACATGGATCAATATAACCGTAAAGTACCAACGTGGACTAAATCACCCATAAAGAGAGTACCCCACTCAACAAGAAATAAATGAAGCACATGGTGGGTCCAAGGAGTGTTGATTAACTCCCTCTGGGTGTCCCCATGGCACAATAAAATAATATAATATTTTAATTCTTTGACTTTGTGCCTCCTTGAGAAAATCGTGAGCCTCCCAAAAGCTCTAGAAAATAATATAAAAATGCCCAAAAATAGGTGTGGGCCCAATTAGGTTTTTCAACTGCTGGAGAAGGTGTGGAGGACATCACTCTCATCATTATGACTCATCTCATGTCATGTCCTTGCCTCAGTAGCCCGAATTGATTTCTTCAATAGCCATTTAATCATTTTTTAATCTACCTCGGGAAACGTGAACCTACCAAAACAACCTCCTAGGGTGCCTGCGTTGTCAAACTGAGCCCACTAGGCTCTCTGGGATGGGGGTACTATGGTACAAACAAGTGGCTACACCCCCTATGCCCATACAACGCCCTAGGAGATCCAACTGAAACATCTCCCTACTCAGACATATCAACCTGTGAAGAAAAACTGCATTAGAAAGGCAGAATGAGCCTGATCATATCTGCAAGTGCCCGGAACTAGAAATAAACTATCTCATTAGACTCAGAGAGTCCAAATCCATCTAAAGTGTATACTCATACCCCTCACAGGTCTCTATCTGATCATCAACCACATCCAATAAACAATATAACCATCTGTAAATGATCAGACACCAATAATAACTCAGACTATCATTCATCTACTACAAGTGTTGAAAAGGCTAAGACATGCTCTACAACTCATTCAAGCAACAATCACAACAAGTAGCAGTCATTTCACTAGCGGTACATCAACCAATACATATATAAGGCTTTATTTATTTTACTCAGACTAGACTTTCCGGACTATACTCACTTTATAGTTGTAGCCAATTTGCTAGTGAAGGGTGAAGGATGAAATTGACAAGGCTAAGGCAAAGGATGACTTCCTACTTAACATCATGACACTTTGGATATGGAAAGGGAATACTCACTACAACCAATGCCAGACAAACAACAACACAAGGAATGGCAGTGCCTCACATATGGTTGAGTTGTTTAGAGAGTGCTTATTCAACTTAGGAATTATGTCTACATCAAGTTAGATCCAAGTTCATTAGGACCATCAATTTTATTTCCATGGCCTTTTTGGCCTATATGACCCTTTGGGACTTCACCAGTGCTTAAAAGCACAGTTAATCGCAGCTTTCATCCGGGACATATTTATATTTATAAGGTCAACAATATTTGGATATAGCATATTTTTAACCATTGCTTTTTTGGACCTTTTCTTATACCCTTCAAGGGGTATTTTAGCATTTCATTGCTCCTGCCCTTTTTCACATATGTTAAGAAACACAGTTTTAGCATTTTCATTTTCCTTGGGCACATATAAAACATTTCCAATGTAGGTAGTACATGAGCTTTCAGTTTTAGCCAACAACATCTCAAGTGACCAGGGGAGTTCTGCACGGTGCCAAACATTGGGACAACCAACCAGAATGATTTAGGCATACAATCCAACTCACCAAAGGCAAGTTCTGTCACCAACTCAGAGCCGAGACACAATATAAACAGGGAGGCTTGTCCAACAAAGGTTCTAGCGGGGGAAAAAATCCTCCATGCCATAAGTCAAGAAGTCAGTCGGGTTGAAAACTAAACTGGAAGGTAATGGATGGGTGGAGATAGTGAATGATGAAGCCAACACTAGCAAGCCAAAACAATGGTGGGAATGACTACCTCTATTCTCTCTAAGGAGGGTAAAACCGATGAGTATAGATCAAGAACTTCCAAGTCTAAGTAGGGACATCAATACATAATACAAAATACATCCAAGTCCATATAATTATGACCGCCAGATCATGACACCACATGTTAATACATGTCACAAAAATGAGTATAAGAGCAATGATTACCATAACACAAAATAAAAAGCTAAGTCATAATCAAACAATATAATCCATCTGAAACATCATCTGTCCAATGAGAAAGCATTGATATAAAACTGGGCATCAATAACTGCTCTGTAATGACTAAATGGCTACATCGATCCTCAAATCTGAGTGTCCTAAGACTTAGTCCTGACATGGGAGAGTACAATAGTCCACTAATACAATAATGATCCGTCAAAACTGCTCATCTCAGCATCTCATATGTAAGAGATCTGGCTGAAAAATGTACTGTGTCTGAAAAATGGAATATGGTAGCCTGGCTACTATATATGTGATAACAACTAGTAAGCAAGAGACTTTGAATTTTAAGATGAAAGAAGGCGAAGAGAAGAAAGCCCTTGAACTTGGGCTTGGAGTCTTGGTAGTGGAACTCAGAGGGACTATGTTCTACTTGAGATTGCTTGAAGATGAGCAGGATGCTTACTCGCAACCTCTTCCCCAATCTAGACAACCTGCAACTCTTAAACACACTTGCACAAGAGAGGTTAAAAGCATTGGTGTTAACTACAAGAGAAGCTTTGAAAAAATGCATTTAAAAAAAATAACATGTCTCCCTAAGAAATCTAATGTAACTAAATAGTAAGATGATAGATAAACAAATCTACTTCTCTTACCCAAATGGGAGATAACTCCCTTTGAAGGCCTATAATTAACCAACTAAACAAGATACAAGAATATACAAAGACACAGATTACCTCATAAGATTAACGGTAAACATCCACCAACATGAAAAGAGCCACCCTATTCTTGCCTCCAAAGCCTTCAACAAAAATTATAGTGTTTCCAGCAGAGCTTCGACCTTCATCCAAAACAATGGAGAAGAGCCTTACTTAAATAGAAACAGGAGAGCTCAAGAGGGTACATTAGCTAGAGAGGGTGATTTGACAACTTGAGAAAAATCGAGCTGCTTTGAGATAGATGAGGAATTGGATTGGAATAAATCTCATAAATCAACTTTCTTCCAAAAATCAGCTTTGTCATGACAGATGCACCCCCCTTTGAGAGATAAGCTTGATTTGCTTGGAATCATCAAGATTTGGCTTCTAGATAACTCGGAATAGTTGCCGCTTTACTCTGCCACCTCTGAAGACATGTCTCTGGCATGTTTCCTTGACTTTTTGAAATGCTGATTTTTTCATTTTTTCAATTTTTTGGCCTTTTCTATTCACTTTTCAAGAAAAATGAAATTAAGTGATAAATTATCACTAATTTAATCTTCAAAGTGGGTTCATAGGTAAAGTGGGTGCTTTGGGTTAGAAAACGAGCACCCCCATGGCAAAATACACTTCCTAGTACCACTTTTATGACTTAGTGAATTTTTACAATTAAAACAAGCCCACTTTTTACAGAAAAATTAAAAAATTAATGAAAAACAAAAAACACCTAGGGGAGACTTAGCACATGTTCATATGACTCAAAACTAAGAACTAGCGTGGTAATATACAATAACACTCATGCTTTAATAACTACCTAATGCCTAACCACCAAGACAATTACTCCAACTTTGGAGGTTTGAGTGAAAAATTCGAAAATTATAAGTTGTTGAAAAGCAGCTTATAATTAACAAGAAAAAAACACTCTAGAGTAATGTATTGACAACTAAATCCTAGGAAAGCCAAGCCTTTTACATAAGTTCATCATGCTATGTCACTTTATTACAATTCCCCCAAGGGGGTATGAACATGCGTGAAAAATAAAACGGGCCAAAAAATGGCCTGCTAAACTTCTGAACTCTGATAATGAACAATTGACTTGTTCAATGTCTGGTAGCTCAATTGTAAGTCCAATCAAGTGCAACTTAGATGGTAACACCTCCAAAGTCTCCTATCATATATTGCAAGCTGTTTTTATCCTTTTATGCACAGATTTGTTTAAGACAGCAAACTGTAAGCTTGATTAATTGTCACGGACTATTTATTGCATACAGTTTGACTCCTAAAGTCATCTAAAGATTCCCTCCTGTGGTTAGCAAACACTAACCCGAAGTGCAGGGAAAGAGTACATAGTGGCAGCATACTATTTCCAGTTACCTTGGAACTGGACAGTTTCAAGTGATAATAAGACCATACTTCAAAGAAGACTCATAACATCAGAGGAGATTGGATTTTTAATATTAAATGCATGCTCTGATTATTTCTACTTTCCCATTTGACATTTGTTGTCAATTTCTTATTTGAAATTGGCTGCTGATTAATTAGGTCATCGAATTAGGTGGCACCCCAACAATTGGAGATTGTGCTATGGTATTACGAGCAGCTATAAGAGCTCCATTGCCTCCGGCTATGGTGTCAATCTTCCGAAAAGCACATGTTCTTGGATATGTTTTTGGCAGGTGTGCAGTACTGTTGGATAACTTTCCGCTGTTCCATGAATATTGCTCCTAACTGACCATACTTTTGACTTATAATTTTAATCTATCTTTATACTCGCTGAGTTTGCCAGATTGTTTTCTGCAGTCCATTATATGATGAGGTGATTACCCTCTGTGTTGATCTTGGGGAAAGAGATGCAGCAATTGCCATTGCTGCAGATCTTGAAGCTGCTGGTATAAATGTCCCAGATGAAACTTTGGACAAAGTCCTTCATGAGAAACCAATTGATGAATCTGATATGCAACAGAATGATCCCATGGATGAAGTACAAGCATGATATAACTGGATAGGATTGCAAATCTAGTTTCAGCATGGTCATGCTAGCTGATTATATGATGAACTGTGTGATTTATGCTTTCCCGTATGCAACTTATCCTCATAAAATTTGCCTGGTTTTCTTTTCTAAAAGATGCAGCCAGCAAGATAGAAATATTTGTATTGCAAAAGAGGTTGGTCATCAATTCATTGTATATTTTTGAACTGTGCTTGAGAGGCTTAAGCGATCCCAAGAAGATAACTGCTATGCAGAGAGTTGTGTTTCCAGCAGAAAGTATCCCCTGAAAACTGATTAATTTCATGTTTTAACCAGGACCACAATGATATCACATGTTAAGTTGATGGTCATTTTTGATATTATAAGTACAAGAGACATTGAAGTTAAAGTAGCCATGTAATGTAACTGAGGATGTAAATGAAGATTATAACAGAGTTGAGGATGGGATCAGTCAAATGGTGGCTGTCATTTGTTGGTTATCAAATCTTGAGGCTGCAGTCATCCATCACGTTGAAAGTGCATAAAATGTATGAGAATTGGATATTAAATAAATGTGAATATTGAGCAACAATAGGCTAAGTATTTTGTGGTTTTTGTCTTCCATCCATATACTGTAAGAAGTGACTCTATTAATCAAAGATTGCAGCAGCATAGTTGTCAAACTGTGTGTCTCCGTCTGTTGTTTCAGTTTCTGATAGCGTGGAGTCAAGCAGATTAGAGGACAAGAAGAATGGTTATCCTAAGAAGTGAGCAACTTCTATATGGATCAAGAGTAACCCTCTCTTTTGAATTTAAACAGTATCTCTCTCAATGTATGTGATGAAGTATTTTTCAAGAGAAAAATAAGGTTTTGTTGTTTTGCTTTGGATCTTCATGGAGGACAGATTCATAGTGTTGTTCCTTTCCTTTATTTAAACTGCTATGGATTGAGGTCTCTTTAACCCCTATCACCTAGATTATACCCTGAGGATATTTTTATATGAGACGACTTTCTAGTGTCCCACTGAATGATTTTGTTGATTTTAGAAAGAGATCAATGTTCTCAGGATTAACTTTCAAACTCATGTTCCTTGTGTCAATTAGAAATTTTGAAGTCAGAATTATTTTGAACTCATTTGTCTCTTATGGCTGCACAATCATTCTGTTTGTAGAATAGAAGCTTAAGAATACACGTCAACACTACTAGAACAAACTTCTATAAGGTTGCATGGTTTTAATCATATGCCATATTGCCAAGACAAACATGATAGGTTGAATTAATTTTCTTCAAGCGCATCTTTATTTCAATTAAGAATTAAAGTCTTGTTTTATAAAGCAGTTCAATCTGATACAAATATATCTAACCAGTTTATGCTTGCAGCAAACAAATGTATCTCGGCGCGTTTGGTAAGATGTGGAAATTGCACGTGAATGATTTTCTGTGCAAACGTTCAAAACACATTATCCATATGCCAATATGTTATTTCATCTCATTTATTTATGTTTTTCTTTACTGCTGCTCTCGTTGCTTCTTCTAAGCTATCGTTTTCCAATATTTTATTCCTTGTTTGCAATCTTCTGTGAAGACAGTTGATCAGGTTCATCTTTCACTCTGCAACTTTTGGTGGATTTGCATACTATTTATCTCTTTATTGGTCCAATATATTGTCCTCTTTTGGTTTCTTTTGCTCCGAGAAGTGATCTTAACATTACAACCTTGGTTTCGATCAATGTTGCACGACTCAGACTCGGCAAAGACTTGGTTGGCATGTGACTCGTCGATTCGGGAAAGACTCGGCAAATAAGAAAAAAACTTAAAATATGGTAAATTTTGGACACAAAAAATGGTTAATGACATTTCAAGTCCATATAAGTTAAAAAACTACAATCTACACTCTAATTCATAACATCATCTCATAAACTATGATGATACAACATAGCAGACAAATATGAACAAAACAAAATTAAATTAAGGACCAAGTAAAATTTAAAATATAATAATACAACATAACCGACAAGTATGAACAAAACACAATTAAATTAAGGACTAACTTTCGCTTAGTCTTAATATTATTTATAAATACGTAAAAATTTAATTGTTTAAAATTATTTGGTCATGGTATGAGTTCTTATTTTTTATAAATTAACATTTTAATATTTTGTATTATCATATAAGGTTACAAACAATAAGAATCTTATGAACATATTTCAAAATTTTATTTTTGTACATAAATTTAAAAATATATATAATTAATATATTAGATATATGTTTTATATATCTTGATAAACATAATATATACAATATAATTGTTTTATATAAAGAAATTAATAAACTTATACTAATTTATAAATAAATAAAAAATATGGGTACATCAAATGAGTCGCAGTCTCCAACCTTTCACGTAGGGTCACCGTGTCCGATTCGCAATCCGGAATGAACCAGTAGAAGGGAGGGTTAAAAACATAAAATGGTGAGCCTTAAGCGAAAAGAGAAAAAAGAGGGGGTGGTGAAGAAAAAGAGTGGTCGTCCGCGAACCCATGAAATAGTCGTGAACTGGAGGAAAACATGATAAATTTGTTAAACAACATGGTTCCTTGAGTGCAAGCCGGCTGTAGAGGGGAATGCCATTAACTGGAGTGCTATTGGCCATTGACCACTTGCTCGACTAGACACGAAAACCACCCAGCCTACCTGAACGGATTGTTGTGTGCGTTGGGAAGAAACTAGGGCCGAGTAGGATCAAGTTTGGCCAAGTATGACCGAATCAGCCGAGTCTTTCCTAGTTACTTGTCCTGGGAGTTGACTTGGGTAGACTCGCGAGTCTTGGACGATTCGTGCTACACTGGTTTCTATTATCATTATTTTCCAAGATAAACTCATTTGGTCTCACTTGATTTGTCATTGTTTTGGGGCTTATAAATAGAGAGAAAATACTTTATTAATGTGACTGCAATGTGTTAATGTTGAATTTGCCCCAGCAGATTTAAGTTCTAGCATGTTCGTGAGTACATTGGGAATCAAGAGGCACTGTTAGTACCTAGGTCTGCACTTAGGATTGTCTACATTTTTGAATTTGAAACCTATCCTATGGTCATCTCAAGAATTTATACCTAAGATGAACCTTTTACCCTTGATGTTTTGTTCGATGACATTATGCTTTTTTTATGCTTCTTATTTTCAATTTGATTATTAGTTAGTAACATATATCAAGAAGGCACAACCTCTGTAGAATTTGTTGTGTTTTAACTTTTAAGTCCTTGCATGTGTGGTTTTCTTGGTCAAATGGTTTTTATTCTTTGGAAAGTCAAACTAGGTTATGAGGCAGGGCTCTCCTCGAGAAAGCAATGCGCTACGAAATGAAAACCCTATTGCGCTACCAAACTATTTGACAGGTGCGCTATCAAACTATGGGTGCAGCGCTACTTAAATATGCGCCAATGCCACAGAATTGACAGAGCGATTATTAGAACAATTGTTTTCAGTCATATCAACAGCCCAAGTTTTTCAATCATGACAATTAGTTCAAAGGTGGCGAATGATGAATTTAGGTGATTGTGAGGTTCCCTAATTTCTCGTAAATCTATATGATGCAAATCTCCTTAATCCTTCATAATGATTAGTATGGTTGGGGTGAGGATTGTTAGTCATATTTCTCCCGAGGCATTGCTGATTGTGTTGTTGATCAATTCTCATGGTGAATAAGAGATAATAGGCACAAGTTTGACTCTGTTTCCTACAGTAACCAAACAAAACAGTCATCCATCCACACAGGAGTGGGCATGTAATTAGGTATGAGCCTGTTGGGGATGAACTTCTTAAAGCATATGTTGAAGAAATTGTCATTGATGCTAACATGGACTTGCAGTGGCCCCACGAGATGTCATTCATGCTATGATGAGGTCATGGGTCCCCGGGAGAAGGTCTGGCAAACCCACATGTGATGTCTTGATGTATCTTGACCATAGAGGTCCATGTGCATGGCTAAGAAACACATGATGCCTCTTGCCTGATGAAGAAGCCCTTGAATCCTTGAAGCTCTTGAAGAAGCCCTTAAACCCTTGTTGGTGACTTTGAAGACATACACTTAAAGATGGGGTCAAGGTATGACACCTAATAATTTGTAAACACTAAGAAATGTGGGGTACATCTTTTGGTAGAATTTTAATCAAACCCTAAGGTTTGACTATTTAAGAATAAGCTTAATATATATATATATATATAATACAAAACAAAAAATACAAAGATAATAATAAAAAGATATAAGTTGAGGTAGTAAGAAGTTTTAAAATAGAATTTTAAAGTCACACTCAAAAGTGAAAATAAAATAATAATTTCTTTTGAGGACAAGTAGGACAACGTGAAGGTGGTCCACCTAGAGGTGGTAAGAAGTTTGGTAAGAAATTTTAAAATAGAATTTTAAAGTCACTCAAAAGTGAAAATAAAATTAAAATTTCTTTTGAGGACAAGTAGGACAACGTGAAGGTGGTCCACTTAAAGGTGTATTTAAACACTAAATTGGCATACTCCAAAGTGCGCAAGTTCGTGGGTATCCAATGAGGGATAAGGAGAAGAAGCTTGCTAATCTGGACGATGGAAGAAAGTTCGTGGAAATTTTTTTTTGGGCTCTGAGATTTTCTACTCGCGGGACTAAGGTGTAGTAGCAGCAAAGGATGATATTTCTTTTTCATGAAGTAGCCGCAGTTCATAGTGGAGAAGTGGGAGGCTGTGCTGTTCGCTGAGATTTACTTGTGGTCCGGGTTTCCAGTCAGGGCTTTTATTATTGATGTGTATGGCCACTTACCTTTCCGGCTAATATTTAGTCAGCGGAAACAATTTGAGGGGTCTATCATTATAGATGGGCTGTATGCATTACAAGAAGGCGAAAAGAGGAGAGGCCGCAGTCAAAGGCCGTTGTTGAGGAAGAGCCACTCCATAGAGGCCGAATCTATCTCTTGTGGGCCGAATTCATTGCTAGATTTCATCAATTTGGGAGAAATCGTGGTCATCTTCAGAAGGGAAGCCGAGCTGATTAGGAGGGAGACCAATTTGATATTTAGGGCAGAGATCGCATTCCTGGGGGAGGTCGATACAGACAACTTGTGCTTATTTCTTTGAAGGACCGATTTGGTAAAGGGAAAATCCATCTGAAGAAAACGTCGAATCTTTGCCAAGGGAAAAGTCCGAACTCATTGAGGGGCCATTATCTGTTAAGGAAGAATACAATTTACAGTGTCAACTTGAAGGCCGATTTCATCTACAGCAGATCAGAAATTTGGCATCGGCATTTTTACCAAAAAAAAATATGGGTGGAAATTTCTGTGGAGAAGTTCGCTAGGCAGAGGAAAATTAGGGTTAGCAGCAGTCTCTAAATCTGAATTTTAGATTAGCACAAAACATTGAACCCTAAAGGCACTTAAAGTCTGCTTGTCAACACAGTGAAGATTCTCTAGCTTGAATAGAACATCCACCACTTGTACAGTATATAAAGAAGGGTCATCTACAACCAAAGGGTTGAAGAAACACAACACAGATTTGCATGAAGGAATTCCAATTTCAGGCTTGAAATTGAAGGTTGACAGTTCTAATAAGTTTGCACAGACCTTGAAGACATACATTGTGCACTTTGATGATGGTATGGTTGAACTTTGAGGATGAAGCTGTTTGACGCAAGATTCAAGGCTATATATTGCTGATTTTAATTTTGGTTAATCTATGTTAGTGGCATGTTCTTCCAGACAAGGAGTGGGCACGAGTTACCTTACAGAATGGGCAAGAATTTCAATGAAAATCGTTGCTGTTGAAGAGAGCATGCATACCTGAGAAGAAGCTGTTTATTATGCACAGAAATCGAGTAAAATGTCTGTGTATTAAGTATGGTCGTTCAGCCTGAGATTGGCATGGTTTCCTATGCTGGAGTTGTTGCTGAGAATGAGCAAGATTATGTCCCAGAATTTGCAGACTTGTTAATGGTTGAGGTGAAAGGAAGATGGAGGCAACAACAGTGAAGAGCTGTGAAGAAAAGGATCAAGGACAGTCATTTGAAGTTGCTTTTGAAGTGGAAATATAAAGGCTACAAGCAGAGGAGGCATTGTTTACAAACCAATAAGGAGTCTAAGCTTTACAGATCCGAAGGTCTCTAAGATGTCATCTCCAATGCTAATCCTATTGAGGTCTGATCGAGTATTGAAGTACTTGAACCTCGTTTCATAGATCAAGCAAATTCGAGGAGTATACAGTAAGTTTTTTTTTGGTCTGATAATTCTTTCTTATTCTGAATTCGAGCTCCCACAGTTCAAATATTGAGAAAGATAATGACAGATCAAACCTCTGAGCTTGTACATGCCTGAGGCAGCCTCAGATCCAATGATCTCAACAGATAGAGGTTCACATTATTGTTGAGTTAATTCTGATGTTCTTTTGCTGCTAAGTGATAGTCCCGAATCTTCTATGGTGTTTAGACAGTCCAAGTTTCTCAGCATTTGTGCATGGTCCTGTATTTGATGGCAAAGTGAACACTGTAATGATAATACCCAGTTTAAGTTTGATGTTTACAAGCAGCCTGAGTTTATCCCTGGTTTGAAAGCAGACATCCACAATCCAATGATGATGCCTTAGCATCGCTGAACAGATATTTTACACAGTCAATGTATGAAGGGGTTATGATGACAGCAATTTGAAGTTTGATCAAGACAGGTTTGATAGTGTATACAAGGTCAAGGCCTGATGAAACAGTATTGACAGCCCGTTGATGATACAACCAACCGAAGATAGGACTAGCAACCAAGTGAACCAGACAATGGTGAGTATCTATCAGTAATACACCTACAACAAAAGTCATGTTAATTAGATGACAATTGGCATGGCAACAGCAGACTTGACTTATGGATTGATGAGGCTTCTTGAGCAGTGGTTGATAAGCAAAGCAGAGTTTGTTGAGCACAACATGATGACTTGACAGTGAGCAATATCGATGGTGAGCAGATAACCAGCAGAGTCTGTTGAGCAAACCATGATGACTTGACAGTGAGCAATATTGATGATGAGCAGAAATTCATGAGCAGAGTTGATGTGATGAGCAGCGTTGATGGTAACACAAGTGTACTGTATTGTAAAAGCAAGCTTGTCTTGCTTTTGAGGTTAGGATACCTCAAACTCTTCTTAGCAGGGTCTAAGAAAACCAGGCAGGGTCCTGGATGCAGAGTAGGTGCTCTATGTATCAGTAGGTGCTGATTTTGCCTAACGGTTGTAGCCGATCCAAACTAATATAAAAAGATTACAAATTTATATGGTGTGGTGTTCTTCTGTGTTATGGTTCTTGATGAGTTAAATGCTATGATATGTGAATAATGTGTTGTTTATGTGATTGGTAGATTGATGAATTGGTAGTTATCTGTGTCAAGCTAAGAAAATGTTTAAAATTGGCTTTACACTGATTCACCCCCCCTCTCAGTGTCTACAGCATAACCAAAATTTGGTGTATAGTTTAAAAATGCGGGTTGGTTTCGTTTTTGTGAGAAACTATAGGGGCACCACTTTGGAGTAGCTCGATCTTTTGCAGAGGGTTTCGATGGGAACATTGTTACAGTTAGATACTTGACTTTTCCAGTCTCTGAGAATTAAATATCCATAGCTATAGAATTGCCACAAGATGAGGAAAGATGGTTTAAACTTTAAGGCGTTAGTGTCCCTAAATGTAATTGTTTCCTGTAGAAGAAATATCATAATCCGGATTGCCGCAATGGTATCCTGCGGGCTTGGATGATGGAGGAATACAACCACCTTTTGAAGCTGGTCCAGAGGTACATTACCAGAGAAGGAAGGTGTGCTACAATCTATTTATTTCATGTGTGTTTCCTCCTATATCTAGACGGTATATCAAAAATGAACCTGCCTTTCTATCTTTTGAAGAGTCTCATGAAAATGGCAGCCAAGGTTAGAAGTTTTCCCAAAACCCAGCATAGTATTTTTCATCAGGTCATGATTAAGGTGTTAATAGTAGAAGAATTGAACAAATTCAAAAAAGACTGGAATAGTTTTTTTCTAGATTCTGAATTTGAAACCCTAGAAGCCAAATCTCCACAAAGTACTTCTAGAAGCTTCTCTGTAAAGTCAAACTCTTTTCAAACCATTGAAGATGTGAAGGTCAACGATTCTATTACAGAGCATAATGTTAAGAAAAAAAGGAAAGGGTTTAGAAAATGAAAAATATAAGTTCGACTCAAAACGCAAGGCATCGTTAAAGAATAAGTTGTAATTCTCCCTAAAGAGGAATTAGGAAAACCCTAAGGTTGAATCGTGAAAGAAGATCATAAGAATAAGGCAGATAAGGTGGAGAAACAAAGCATGAGAGGGACCTTAAATCCGCTAAATCCCAGAGAAGATGATCTCCAGGAAATAGAGGATTTGAATAAGCTTGAAAACGATAGAGGTTGAGGTAGAAATCAGAAAAGAAAGCAGAGTGTCCCAAATCCTTACCCACTCAAAGGATCTCATACTGGGCCTACAAACAAATTTAGGCTTAATGCAAAGGCCATTTTTAACCCTGCTTTAAAAGAATAGAAAGTAATTGATCTTGAAATCCTGCTTGAGGAAATTCCAACGAAATCTAAGAAACAAAAATTCCGGACCTCAAGTCTTAGGATCATTCAAACGAGCAGTTCTAAAATTGATAAGGGAAAATAGATGAGTGTACCCTGTAAAGATCCCGAGGGTAAACAATTTAATGTTAATAAGCAATCTCAGAAATTTAAGCATGTTTTGATAGTTGATGAGCAGAAATCAAATTCCTTCATGGAGCCAGAGGAAAAGGTGGAAAAGTTCTTAACCAGTAGAGAAAAGACCATTAATGCTATCCCCTGCTCTCCTAAAACTAGTCCCTATGTTCCCACAACCTTCGAGGAAGAACAAGAAATGCAATATATGGAGACCATAGTGATACTGTCAGACTAGAAGTGGAAAGCTCAATTACATGGGTAAAAGTACTCGATAATGATAATTTGCTCCCACCTAAAAATCATAAACATCTAATTAATTGGAAGCTTAAGAAGAAGTTAAAGAAATTTAAAGGCTTGGTAAAGGACTTGTTATCATGAATCTTGTAGATGCCTTGTGAGATGATCCTATTCAGGATGGCAGAGGAAAGGAAACTAAAGCCGTGACATACGATATCTAGGACTTCTGAAAGAACTTTGATGTCACACCAATCGAGGATACTGGCACTTTGGACTTAGTGAAACATTAAGCCCAGGGGGTGTCCCTATGACCAAGAACCCCTAAAATTAAGGATATTGAATAGAGTGGCGAGGGAAACTTGGTTGAATCTCTTAGTTAGACGGTTAATTAGATTTTGAAACGAAAACCGGGAGATTTGGAGCATCCAGGTGAAAAGCGCCAATTTTGCCCTAGGCTTTATGTAGGAAAATTGGGATCTAGGGCAAAATGGTGAAATTAAGTAAAATTGGATACTCTGATTGGTTGTTGGGTGCAAGATTAGGTGAATGGAAATGAAACCAACAATACCTAGTTTGCGGTTTGTGAAAAAGACCACTTTTCCGAAAGGGGGTGTTTTCCCCTAGTAGTCGGCCAGTGTTTTGAATGGGAAAATGGAGTCCGATTAAGCCGAAAATTTAAATCTAGGGGTTTTATGTTAAATCGAAAGTGGGTTTTTAATTTTATAGCTTGCCGCAAGCTAGAGCCTATGGATATACGAAACGAGGGTTTTAATGTGATAGAATGATAAGCAATGCATGTACATAAAATAAAAGAAGAGAAACTTACCTGTGAGACGTACCTGGAACTCGTAGATGGATTGACAAAATGATGAAGAATGCCAATTTTTCGGTAAAATGAACCTTCTTGAGTAAGATCTTGTTGTTGTTATGCCACATTCAGTCACCCTAGTGCCTCCTTCAACCTACCAAATCAGAGAAAGTCAACCCATTAGACAAACGAATGAGATCTGCAGAATATGAAAATTAAAAGGGCATAAAAAAATCATTAAGAGATACTCCCTGAACCAAACACCCCGGAGCCGAGATGAAGGTGAGTTGCCCCACAAAAACACCCTCTCTCTCCTAGCACACCTCCCTTTCCTGCAGATGAGACGGGTAAAGAAAAAATACAAGATCTATCCCGAATGAAGCTCAGTATGGAAGAATAGCAAAGCCATACATCAGATCATCAGAACATCCACAAGATACATAGAAAAGTAATCCCAGACAAGAAATCTCTTTATTAATATTCTGGAGCCAAAGCTCATGAATTACAATGGGGATGTCACCTCTCTTAAATAGTTTGAGAGATACAAACCCTAACTCACTTTCTCATCCAACGGTTGAGATTATAACATCATCAACAGTGGAAATCAAAATATATCAATCAATACATGGATCAAGTCACAAGTCAAAGTAGGGGCACACTTTGCTCAAGGACACCCCTCTAAAGTGAAATGTCACAACATAACATAAGATATGGCATGATACATCATAAGAGGGGGTCACTAGGGGCTTAATTCACCCTATGCCTCTTTACAACTTCATAATATAAGATATAATAATGAAATACATCAATAGCCCATTAGAGGGGGCGCCCCTTGGGGGCTTTTCTCACTGACTGAGCCATAGATAAATAATCTGGACATCTGCGAACTGAAAACTGCTGGAGGACTGTCCGGGATGCTGAGAAACATCATCTGTAGAAATTCCATGCCATTTCTGTGACCTAGGAAGCCAAATCCATTTTTTTCAGTGATTTTCTAGTTCATTTTTTGCTGGTACAATCTCTAGAAATTGATAAATCCATCATAACTCTGTCCAGGGTGCAAACTGGGGCAAACTGACTACTCTGGATGATCTGGAGACATAGGAGAATGGTATAGGTGACTACTCAAACCCCCTGGAACACTACTCTGCTCTAGGAGAACCAATCATATTGCCATCTGGAATAAAAAAAATGATCATTTAGCCAATAAGTAAGTGATAACAATCACTTTTCTAGAGAATCGGGGCCAAACTCCAAAATTGAGAATACAGTATTGGCCCTGGGCATGTCTAGAACAAATATAGACCATGTTGTATTTTTGAGTCACTGCCTTGGGAACCATGATTGACTTGGTCAATCTAGTTGACCAAGTCAAAGTACCCAAAATCAAGGTGAGATACTGTACCAGTATGATCCTACCTCATTCCAAAGTAAGACATGCTCTAATGGTGTATATCAAAACCCAACTTGAGTCAGTTATTCATAATCATGGTGACCAACAATAATAATAATAATAAAATATACCTTTGCTTCTGAAAGATCTTAGAGTCTTCTAGAAATCTGCTTGCTCATGCCATACTTACGAAGTGTAATCAATGTGCTATAGATGGGTGATGATGGAAGAACAAGGCTAAGGCAAAGGGGAAATGACTTTGATTGACTTTGACTCAATGATCTACCTGACTGATAATCAATATACTCTACCAAGGTGACATATGTATCACAAATAGTAGTAGGGGATGGAGGTGCCTCACAAATGGGTGAAGTACTTGGGTATGCTTCCCTCAGACTCTAGCAAGTTTTCCTTTGCAACTTTATTGCAATATAGGTCAACCTTCAAAGGCAGGTGCCTTGGAAGCCTTCTGGGCTCCCGTACTAACAAAGACCCAGTTGTTTTAGACTAGTCTCACCCTGTGGCCCTATGAGAACCATTGAGCCGAACACTATACAAAGAGTGAGTGCTCATCCTTGGATCATCGACCTCTTCAATATTTTTCACAATTCATAAGATGTTAGCTAGCCTACAAGAGCAGGTGCCCTGGAAATCCTTCTGGGCTTCTAGGGAATGACTAAGGCCTAGACCCACTACCAGCAAGCAGTCCATAGCCCCGACGGGTTTGCCTCTCCCTGGAGCCCCTATCGAGGGCAAATTGAGCCTTACACTATACAAGGAATGAGTTTCGATGCTTTAGTGTTTAGCAACACTGTTATGCAGCATCCTTTAGATATAGATTTTATGCGTTCCGATGCTTTAGTGTTTAGCAACATTGTTATGGTGGAGCACTTGTTTTGAGGACTTAAGGAGAAGAACCCTATGAACCCAACCACACTGGCTAGGACACATACCGCATAGCCCGAGACACATAACAACATGGAGTCTATCATACATAGTGGTCAGAATGGGGAAAGGGGTATTCAATCTCACAAGCCTCCATCAGTCTTAGTCATGGAGAAAAAACAAAAGTGGATGAACTAGATGGACAGACACAGATGTCAAGGAACCAACCTAGCACTAAGGATTACATTTTGTTTGAGCATGGCATGGGCAACAGTCTTCACATTGAATTCCTCGATCAATCATAACACAATTCAGAGCAATATAAAACATATAAGCATAGATCACCATAATTATATTAACATGACAAGCACGTGTCTGAGATACATCACAGAGAAAAACTAAACCAAGGGAATATACCTGATCTCACCATGTATACCTGTCTCCAACTGATAAGCCCCTCTGTGATTGTGTGTACCAACTCTTGATCTGTTGCTTTTCTCTAATGAACTAGATCATCACCAAAATCATCTCAATGGACTCCTGAATCTTAGTCCTGGCAAGGAAAATATCAAGAACAAGGCTCTGAAGTGGAATTAAGTTGTAGAGATCCATGCTGATACCTCATGTAAAAGTAGCCCGGAATAGAAAAAGAGACAAGTCTGCATGTTGCATCATGGAATCCTGGCTGAAAATGTATATGTGATAACATCTGGCTCCAACTGTGACAAGTACTCTAATGAAGAGAGTTCTTGAGAACCTCAGAGATCTTTGGTTTGCAACACCATCAACAACAAGCAATCTAGCATATCCCAACCCATCCAACATTTTGCTTCGTCTTCAAGTATTTACCTTTGACCTACACACACGGAAGCAAGAACAACCGGAGCCGCGTGTATGGGAAAAATATGTGCTTAAAACAAAATGACAGGAAATAAATGCTGAAAGTAAAATGCTGAAATATTAATTGTAATTTACTCAATTTAAATGTAGAAGAAAAATATCAAACATAGAAGACTCGTGCATCAATCAGATGGAAGACAGACTCAATTACTACTTAGAGAGCTTATTTAATCCTACCTACCCTACTCTAACCAATTAGGCAAGTCCTAAGTAAAATGATAGATCTAGTGTAACCACTCGCTAAATTGATCAATCGTTCTTTCTTTACAGTTAATGACCCAACAAGCCAGAGATGGTTTAGATGCAACATATATGAAAATTGAAACCATTTTAACTTCTTGTTTGAAATTCAAAGATAGATATGCAATGAAATCATGCCAAGGCTGAAATTGACTTTTGAGAACCTTATCCATCAAGATACCAATAGGATCATAAAAAAAAACATGAACTTGTTCTTGATGGAAGAAGACAGTATGATTCATGATTCAGCCACTTCAAACAATTCTTTGTTCTCTCCTCTACGTGAGTAGGCCACTCAATTCTATCCACTCCAATAAAAATGGAAAGACCAAATGGGAATACATTGTAATGTGATAAAACTGAAATTGACCCCTCTCATTGTTCCAGAATGGAGAAAAGATGAAATTGATTTTTATACACCCTCTCCAGCCATCCATAAGATAGACTTACAAATTGAAAAATATTATTCGTTAAAGATGACTGAGAAGAGACATGAAGTGTCTTTTCTCTAATTATGTGACAATGCTTAAACTTTTGACTAAAAATTTCAAAAGTAACAACTTGATTGAAAGACAAACCCATACAAGAAGACTTGAAAAGTTGGGACGAGAAGGTGGATTGAAAATTTTCTCCCGAACTTGGAATAATTTCAGAATTTGATGAGAGTAAAAAGTTTTTAATTGAATTCCCGGAATGATTGCAAGATTTGAAGCAAGGTTGGTATCCATATATTGAACCAACACATCCTAATCAAGGATTGGATAAGGAATTTTATCAATACTATTAGGACAAAGATGTTTATTTACAATCATATCATAATTATTATGTGATTTATCTTCAAAAGATGTCAAGTTATTTTTGACATTTTCTTCCTTTGTAAGGATATGATCAAAATCCGTATGACTTGAACATTGACCTAAATTATTATCAACCAGGCAATAATTATGGAGTTGCGCTCTAGAAGGATCTTCAATGGATTTACATCTGAGCAAATCAACTATGGATGAATTATCACATTGTTCTCCTTTTTTATCTGTGCCTTCTTGAGGAAATGATGACAAGATGCTAACAGGTTCCCCTTCTATATCAATATCAAATTTATAGTCCTGAAAGGTCGACATTTTCTCATCATTATTCTCTTGCATTGAAGAGTCATTCAAAGGCATGTCCATTGTTGGATCGGGAGAGGAGGAATCAATTTGATAAAGAAAATCATCAGTAATTTCACTATGGTTATCTTGATCAATTTCATCAGATTGATCCTCAACAAGACAATCATTATTTGGTTGCATGGATTCATTAATGCTTTTACCCCATTCTTCTCTTAATAACTCAGTGAACATGTCGTATACAATGATGGATCTCGGTGCTAACATATACAACCAAGAATTGGCATTACCTCTTAAGGATTCACCTAGGACTCGCATATAGACGTCTTCATGCTCTACACCATATGCTTCCATAAAATACCAAACGACATCTAAGTGTTTTTCAATTGATTCGATTGCATTTGCATAGAAACAAGGAAACCCTTCACTGTATCCTTTTGGCATAGGATGAGGTGCCCCAGGAATTTCAGAGAAGTCAAATGGAGAAGGTTTAGCTTGTTTCCTAACAACTCTATTTATTTGAATTGGGTACCTAATAGGATTACAAGGATCATTCACTAGATGCTTACTCACTTGTCCACTTGGGATGGCTGGGAAATCTTTATTGTGTGGGTGAGGGAACCAGTGGGTATCATAAGGATAGCGATAATTAGATTCATACCCATAATCATTATGAAGATCATTCTCATACCAAGAATCTGACCTCCATCTATCCCTTTCGTTTATTTGCCTTCTAGCTTCATTTATACTTTCATTTAATTCCTTCATGCGTCGGATAAATACATCTGAATTCATCATTATTTATGGGATGGGTTCGCTTCTTAGTGGAGTCGCGTTGTGGAGTCGCCAGGTGAACGAATTGTCGTGTTCACCAACGAATAATGTCGTAGGAGAGGTAAGTGTAATTCATGCAATGATTGTAAATATTTAAACATATAAAATGCAATCACTGAAATTAGACCGGATGTGATATGAATGATAAAAGATGTAAGTACATTCACACACACCAAAGGTAAAATAGCTGAACCAAGGTAAGCCTCTACCTCCCCGGCAATGGCGTCAAAAATGTTATCACAGATCTTGTAGCTGCCCCAATGAATAAATCCTATACTGGATGGCAGAGGGGACATGCAACCAAGTTGTGACCTACGGAAACCCTAACCCCCAAAAGATGGATGGTTGTCACGTCGGTTAAGGATTCCTTCGCTTTATGCCACTAGAGAATCCTAAGTGACAAAGGGGGAGACCCGTAACAATCCTTAAAGGAAAGATCCAAGACAAATCACCAGATCAGACTCCTATTGAAGAATTCGTAAGGTGAGTGTTTGAAACCCTTGATTTAAGGATGAGCCACAGATTAAGGATACCTGAGTGGGGTGGTTATTCAAGATTGGAAATGTCACTCTGATGATTAAATTAGGTGGCTTGCAAATATTGAAGTCAGATCTAGGATTTTAGTGTGTTGGTTCAAATGATCAAACTCAGATCCTGGGGGGATTTAAGCAAATAATTGAGAAATCCCTAGGACAAAGATGATATTGACAATTAGGGCTTCGTGCACACTAGCTGGGATGAAAGATTTGACAATGAAAAATACCCAGATGAAACCGAACAAAAAGCGGTGGAAAATGGCTGACTTGCTGAAAGGGGGTGTTTTTTCCCAGACAGAGATCAGTTCCTGGAGGGCGGCAGAGGAGTCCAAGCTTGGCGTTTTTGAGGGAGAGGGGGTTTCTCAGTATGCCGCACAAAACCCAGATTGCCAAATTTGTAGATTCCCAGTGCAAATTGGTCTGGAGATTTTTCCTAATGCTAAATGAGGGTTTTTCAGTGAAAATTATTGATGGGCAATGCATGAAAATCAAAAGTTGGAGAACTTACCTGAGATACATACCTGAATCATTGTTGATGACCTTCTGGATGATGAAGAATTCCTTTCTTGAGATCAAATAAGATTTATGGACAAGCTTTTGATGAAGTGTTGCTTCTGCTAGTGTCCCTAGTGTAATGAACATTTTTTAAATTTTTACCAAAATGCCCAATTTTCCATTTTTTCACAATTTTGGCTCTTAACTAGTTTTAGTGTCTTGGTCTCCAAATCATCCTGGTTGCTTCGAAATCTTAAGAGAAGGTGCATGAATGATATAATAACTCAATTATTATGTTCAGGGATGTATTATTTCCCTCCAAACACTTATGCAAGTCTGTACTAAATTCTGAACAAGATAGAGGATTTTATTGGCAATTTTGGGCTCTAATCCCCCCCTAGTAAGTGGTAGAAATGGCTTCCCAAATGTGCAACAACCCACTCGAATTCTAAAATTGAAGTAGGGGATGTGTAGAAGACATTATCAAAGAATCATATGCATAACCAATTGACCTCTCATGGTTGTTATCACTTCTTTCAATTAGATATAAAAAAACTAGTTTTGAACCCTTGGGGAAATGAGGTGTAGTTTGCTCCAATGGTTATGCAATTCAACCCAATGGCCACAAATTCTCAGTTACTGAACATGAAACCCATAATATACTTTAATGATAGTCCATTCATTCATAAATCATCAATATTTTATATATCCATTCGAATCCATCAAGATTACAAGAGTTTACAACAAGGTAGTGGGGAAATGGCACTGTTTCTTCATTATTGAGCAATAATACATGAGAGTTCTTGGCCTTTCGAACTGAGAGATTTTTGAACTTAAAGAGCAGATCATTTACATCAGAATACAAAATACTGGAGCAAGAGAAGCTCCCTCAAAGAGATGAATCGCTCACCAAGTGCGCCTCACTCCATAGAGCTGAAATATGGTGAGAAAACTTGAGATGAAAGGAAGAAAAAGATGAAATTGATATGTCCACGAGCTGATGTAGCTTGCACCTGTAAATTATGACTCCATTGAAGCTCCTTGAAAGACATGAGTGGCCTCTCCAAACACCAACTAGAATGGGAATCTTTCACCCTTGAAATTGGCTAAGGCATGAACTAGTCATCCACTAGCTCTCTCTCTTCACAATAACAATTTTCACAAATGATCAAAAGGCCATTCTCTTGGTTTCTTCCTGTAGTTTATAAACTTTCTTAGCCTTCTAAGGTTCCCAATCCATCCACAAACTCAATCCAAGTCGACTTAGGGTGTGTGCTCATGAATTGACATGTGTCCCCTCTTTCCTAGCCTTCCACCTTCCCCAAATTTGAGTAGGAGACCATTGAGCTTCCCAAACTCACATGAGAGCTCTCTTGGATGGTATATTTCGACTTGACATGTCATATATGTCAGATGTTAGCCTTCAGATCTGAATTGTGTCATAACTGTCATAGAATCTCCATCATTAGTGTCATAGATGTCATAAATGTAAGGGGAATCTAGCCAAGTGTCTATGAAACTCCCATTTGGCTCTTCCTCTCCCCATGTAAGTTACAATTCATCCCAAATTCGACCTATGAAGTATATGGACAAGTATATTAACCTTATAATCCATCCAAAAACATTAGGCTTCCCATAGATTCGAGATTGCAAGAGGAGGATGCCATTTAACATAGGAATTCTAGCTTGAGTGGGCCCCATAGTCTCCATGTGTCTCCATTCTCCATAGTCATTTCATTTTTCACTTGAATTCATTTAATTAACTCTATTAAATAAATATTTATTCCTTCTAATGTCTAAACACCATTTATTAGTTCCCTTACTAACTTCCCAATGTTTCCACCCAACTTAGGGAACTAGTAGAATTGATGGAATTTTCTTGCTATGCAATTATTTGAGTGGGGACATTACAGTCCTCCCCATCCAACATTGCTTATCATCGAGCAATTTTAGATTTGGATGCTGCAAAATATTCTCCTCTTCCCATGTGGCATCTTCACTTGGTAGATCCTTCCATTGCACCAAGTATTATTTGATTGTTCTGCTCCTCAATCTTCTCTCCCTTGTCTTCAAAATCTTTTCCGGAATAAGTTTGAGTTGTCCTTCATCATCCAAAGGAGGGAGTGTATCTAAAATGACAATTTGTTGACCAATAATTTTCTTGATACAAGAAACATGAAATACATTATGAATTTTACTCCTTTCCGGAAGTTCCAACTCATATGTTACTTCTCCAATCTTCTGGATTACCTTGTAGGGTCGATAGTATCTTGGCTTTAGATTTTCTGCTCCATTCCTTTTGAGATATGCTTGTTTGTATGGCTACAACCTCAAATACACTAAATCATCAACCTGAAAGGTCCTTTACTCTCTATGTTTATCTGGATATTGTTTTTGCTGATTTTGGGCAACCTGCAAATTGTCTTTTAAAAGCTTTAAAATTTCTTGGCTTTCTTCCACCCAATATTTAACTTTTGGAGCTCTATTATCATCAAATATCATATCAGAAAATGTAAGTGCACCATAACCATATAATTCTATGAAAGGAGACATCCCTATTGACATGTGGAAGGTGGTGTTGTAGCAAAACTCACCCAAGTGTAGCCATTTTGTCCAAGCTTTTTGTTGTTCTCCCACATAGTTTCGGAGGTACCCTTCCAACCATTTATTCACCCTCTCTGTTTGTCCATTATTTTGGGGATGGTAGCTTGTACTTGGATTCAATTGAGTGCCCACTAATCTGAAAAGTTATTTCCAAAAAGAACTCATGAATCTACCAGCTCTATCACTCACAATGCTTTTGGGGAGCCCATGCAATCTGAATATTTCTTTTAAAAAAAGGTCAGCCACTTGTGCAGCACCAAAAGAGGATGTAACAACAAATAAATGAGCAAAATTATTCAATCTATCCACTACCACATATATGCAATCCTTTCCCAAATATTTGGGCAAACCAGTGATGAAATCCATCGATATATTGTTCCATTGCTTGTATTGCACTCCAACAATTAATAGTGCTCTCCAACCCATACCATTAGGAAAGAAAATTCTGGGATCCCATTTTCTTGTATGCATTCTTCCAAACATCATGAGTACATAATATATATCATCAAAGTACATAATAACATAATAAAAATGTACATCAAGGAGGTGTCTCATCAAAAAATCATGAAAGTGCTTATACCTCCAAGTAAGTAGACCACCATTTTCCAAGTGCATACAAGCTTCAAGTGACCAATTAAATATGCTCCAATGACATAGGTGAGGATCCCATGTCCCATAATGTTGCTCCAAAGATATATAATGTGCATCAATATAATTAGCCATGTGTTATTTCATCCAAGGAGCGAATGAAGAACCTCCACCAAAATCTGAACCGAATAATGAGCAGAAAAAACAAGGAGATTTCAAATGACTCAAAGTAGTCTCACCCATACATCCATGAATGAGAGCATCATAAATATATAACAAAGTATGTGGCTAGAAACAAAAATGTTCTCCAATCATAAATCTATTCACCCAAGTGTTGGATGAAGTTCCTCCAACATCAAATGAACCAAGGGTTGAGCAGGTTGAGCAAGAGAAACCATGAGTCTTCAAGTGACTCAAATGCATATCATAGGTGCATCCATGTAGATGTGCATCATCATAAAGTAACAAAGGAAGCTGCTGCAAATGTGAATAAGAATGTGCTCCAACCATATCATCATAAAAATTAAATCTAGGAGTTCCATACTCCTCATGTGGCACCATAAAAAAGAACCCTTTTACTCATACTTCATTGAGACTAATGCTGCAAAACATGGAATTGTAGGATGTAGGAGAATGAACTAACTCATCCAAATGATCAAAAAGTGCAGACGTTTCATCATGGGAAGGATCCATATGGGTAGTATCATGCAACTCCTTCAAAAGTGTGAAACCTTTGTCATAGATTGGTTCCAATGTAGAGGAATCATGCTCTTTATTAAAAAATGCATAACCTTCATCAAGAGACAATTCAAGTTCCTCTTCCACCACATCAAGTGTTTGGATCTCTTCAATTTATTCTTCAAAAACATCAAGTGCATTCAAATTTCCACATTTCTCATGATCCACCATGTCATGCGAATCCTCCAAACAATCTACCATTTGACAATCTGAAACATAGGAGGAAAAACAAGTGTAAGAAGTTGCTCATTTTGAATTGTGAGCTTATGAATAACTTCATTATTCTTCAAGTAGGATTCATGTAACCGTTCACTAAGCTCAATGGCATTTTTTTCTATCAAAAATCAAAGACATGAAATTACCTTTAATGTTGCACATTGCTCTTTGAATCCTCTCCATGTCTCTAAGGAATGATGACTCCTCGAAGGAAGTAGCTCTCCAACAAGAATTTGATACCAATGTTTGAGTGTCATGGAGTATTCTAAGGGCATCTTGTATTTCCTTTTCATTCATCTTTAAGGACCCTTCAAGAAAATTAGGCTCTTGCAAATGAACCTCCTCATCTTCTTCCTTCTTGCTTGGACCAACTTCATGAAGCTCAAGTGGTGATGCGGAAGTTGATCTTATTTCTTCTTCAACTGCTACAAGGTCTTCATTTTCATGTTTACTGGAAATTTTTCTTGCAGCCACATTTTGAAAGCTGATCTCGATGTCACCAACATAGAGTTGTGAGCACCCATCAGTAGGTACTCCTTGATTGTTCAAGTATCCATCGGTAGATGCTCTTTGTTTCATTTCCAAGGTAGAAGGTGTCTCGAAATGATCTTCAATATTTTCAATAGAAAATTCTTCATACTCATGTGATGTCTCTTCATCTTTTTCAGAGTCACTTGGGAGTGAATTTCTATCATCTTCATGTACTGCTTCTTCTACTTCACCTATTTTAGAACTAGGTGGTTCATGGGTCTCCTCCTTTTGCTCCTTCAAGCAAACTGATGCATTTTCCCCTTGGTTTTCTTAAAATAAATATATTTTTTCCAATTTTGGATAGCCAAAAATTCAAATACTTTCATAATATTCTTGTTCATGTCTTCAATTATAGGTTCAATTATTTTTATATGCTCCTCACCATCATATGAGGTTCCCTTTTCATCCCTAGTCATAGTTTCCTCTTCAACAAAAGCACTTTTGGGTTTCAATATATAATGGTGGTCCCTGAATTATTGTACTCATAAATATCATACCATATCAGGTGCCAATATCATGCTCTGATACTAGTGTAATGACCCTTTTTTAAATTTTTACCAAAATACCCAAATTTCCAATTTTTTCACAATTTTGGCTCTTGACTAGTTTTAGTGTCTTGGTCTCCAAATCAGCCCAATTTCTTCCAAATATTCAGAGAAGGTGTATGAATGATATAATAACTCAATTATTATTTTCAAGGATGTATTATGTCCCTCCAAACACTTTTGCAAGTCTGTACTAAATTCTGAACAAGATAGAGGATTTTATTGGCAATTTTGGGCTCAAATCCCCCCTGGGTAAGTGGTAGAAATGGCTTCCCAAATGTGCAGAAACCCACTCTAATTATAAAATTGAAGCAGGGGATGTGTAGAATACATTATCAGAGACTCATATTGTCACATCCCCAACCCTTACTCGGCGAAGAGGACACGACTAACATCTATCAACCCGGGCAATCTAAGCCCCCATGAATATAATACATATATAAAAATGCATTGAAATTAAAGCATATAAATACACAGATGCATAATAAAATGTACATGATATATACAGAGGAAGCAAATCATTCATTCAACACATTCATGCATTCAACATATTCATGATAATTTCATAATAATTCAAAACAAATATAGTTGCACAAATTAAATAAACAAGAATACTTATCTTTGGAGAAGCTTGTCCCGCAACCAGCTATGTCGCTGCAACATTCCACCCAACCATAGGCCATTGTGCTCTTTAATATCTCAGCAACACTACCACCCTTGAGCTGGGCATGATTTTCCCCAAGGAATAAGGAACACTAGCAAACTTTCCCCATAGCCAAGGATACAATAAAACTCAGTCAAGCCAACACAGTTGGGTTTATCAAACTTACACAGGCAGTGGTTTACACTTAGCCAAATTCACATGAGACATAGCCAAGCCAACAGATGGGTTTATCAGGCTAACAACCAATCCATCCATCCAGTTGGGTTTATCAGGTTGCCAAGGAGGTGGAAAGACTGACTGCTAAGCTAGTGAGCTCAATCCCAGAGCTATGAATACCCACACTAGATCTAGCCTGATTTCTAAACAATTACACACCCAACACAAGGAAGCATTCCCTTCTCTACTACACATTCCCTCAAGCCATGCCTTCCCTTCCAGTGCTATTCAGGGCATGCAAAGAAGAAAACCAGCCTTCTAGATTGGTCTGTGAGGTTCTTTCACACACTAGGTTTATCAAGCAAGTCTAGACTCTATTTTCATTCCTTCAATGAATTCATATACCCAACATGGATGCACACACAGTGATCTTAGTCCTGGAATTTATCAAAATGTAGCAGACGCCAGAGATTACATACATAGAAATTTACGAATTTATGAACGTTGTCGGTGCCAGACCGACTGCTGCAAATTACCAAAACGAAAATGTTTCCTGGTTATTCAAAATCAAAGACACAAAATCAAATTCTAGGCAATTGGGTTTAGGAAAACAACTAGAAAACAGGAGAAAAATGTGAAGAGAAACAATCCACACAGGGAAAACCCAAAACGTGAAGGATCCAGATCGCCAGACAGGAGAAATTCCTCAAAGGTTCAGACTCAGAATCGTTTTTGCTTCCTTACTGCTACATGAATGCAGAATTGGTTTTCCCAAAACTTTTTTCCATTCCAAAATCGCGAAGGAAGGTGAAACGCTCCTGCATGAGGGAAAGGTGGTCTCTTTTGGTGTTTTCTTGCCCAAGAAAATTTAAAAACATTTTTCCAGAAATGGTGCTCTGCCCATTTCAAATTTCTTCCCCCTCTTCCAATCCCCCACTCCCTCATCCTTAGGAAAAATCATGCCCCCATCTCATTTAGTTGCGTTGACATAGACGAATATGGGTTTTTAATTAAAATTGCAAATTTAACATGATGTCCAGCTTTTAAATGTTTAGCTAGCATAAAATACCATCGGCTCAACCTTAATTGCCGAAACATAAACACTAAATCAATGGTGGGGCTTTTTCCTAGCTCCACACCATGATTATTTACATCATTTATTTAAATGCAACAGATTCAAAACCAAGGTGTTACACATATGCATAACCAATCGGCCTCCCATGGTTGTTATCACTTCTTTCAATCAGATATAAAAAACTAGTTTTGGACCCTTGGGGAAATGAGGTGTAGTTTGCTCCAATGGTTATGCAATTCGACCCAATGGCCACAAATTCTCAGTTACTGAACATGAAACACATAATATACTTTAATTACAGTCCATTCATTCATAAATCATCAATATTTTATACATCCATTCGAATCTATCTAGATTACAAGAGTTTACAACAAGGTAGTTAGGAAATGGCACTGTTTCTTCATTATTGAGCAATAATACATGATATTTATTGGCCTTTCGACCTGAGAGATTTATGAACTTAAAGATCAAATAATTTACATCAAAATACAAAATACTAGAGCAAGAGAAGCTCCCTCAAAGAGATGAATAGCTCACCAAGTGCGCCTAACTCCATAGAGCTGAAATATAGTGAGAAAACTTGAGATGAAAGGAAGAACAAGTTGAAATTGATATGTCCATGAGCTGTTGTAGGTTGCACCTGTAACTTATGACTCCATTGAATCTCCTTGAAATACTTGAGTGGCCTCTCCAAATACCAACTAGGATGGAAATCTTTCACCCTTGAAATTGGCTAAGGAATGAACTAGTCATCCACTAGCTTTCTCTCTCTTCACAATAAAATTTTTCACAAATGATCAAAAGGCCATTCTCTTGGTTTCTTCCTATATTTTATAAAATTCCTTAGCCTTCTAAGGTTCCCAATCCATCCATAAGCTCAACCCAAGTCGACTTAGGGTGTGTGCTCATGAATTGACATGTGTCCCCTCTTTCCTAACCTTCCACCTTCCCCAATTTGAGTAGGAGCCCATTGAGCTTCCCAAACTCACATGAGAGATCTCTTGTATGGTATATTTCTACTTGACATATCATATATACCAGGTGTCATCCTTCAGATTTGACTTGTGCCATAACTGTCATAGAATCTCCATCATTGGTGTCATAGATGTCATAAATGTAAGGGGAATCTAGCCAAGTGTCCATGAAACTCCCATTTGGCTCTTCCTCTCCCCATGTAAGTTACAATTCATCCCAAATTCGACCTATGAAGTATATATACAAGTATATTAACCTTATAATCCATCCAAAAACATTAGGCTTCCCATAGATTCAAGATTGCAAGAGGAGGATGCCATTTAACATAGGAATTCTAGCTTGAGTGGGCCCCATAGTCTCCACGTGTCTCCATTCTCCATAGCCATTTCATTTTTCACTTGAAGCCATTTAATTAACTCCATTAAATAAATATTTATTCCTTCTGATGTCTAAACACCATTTTTTAGCTCCCTTATTAACTTCCCAATGTTTCCACCCAACTTAGGGAACTAGTAGAATTGATGGAATTTTCCTACTATGCAATTATTTGAATGGGGACATTACACCTAGCGCCTCTGTCTACCTGTCAGACCAAGGAAAATCAATTAGAATGGAAAATAAACAGGAAATGCAAGCCGAAATAAGTACAGGAAGAAGAAATCATAAATAAGTTCAACTCCCTGACAACCAATTGTCAAAATTAAGCAACATGGCAAGTCCCCCCACCAGCGCGCCTCTCTCGGAACTGCCTCCTTCAGCCTGTAAGTTAAACGGGTAAAAGGAAAGATACAAAAACTATGTCGAATATATCTTAGTGCAAAATAAAAAGCAATGCCAGTCATCAACTCATTTATTCATCAAGCAAGTAGAAAAGAGTGTAATCCCAGACAACAAATCTCTTTATTAACATTCTGGTGCCAGAGCTCATGAATTACGATGGGGGGTCACCTCTCTTAAATAGTTTGAGAGAGAAATAAACCCTAACTCATTTTCTCATCCAATGGTTGAGATTTTAACATCATCAACGGTGGAGATCAAAATATATCAATCAATACATGGATCAAGTGACTAAGTCAAAGTGGGGGCGCACTTTGCTCAAGGACGCCCCTCTAAAGTGAAATGTCACAACATAACTTAATATATAACATGATACATCATAAGAGGGGGTCACTAGGGGCTTAGTTCACCCTAGGCCCCTTTACAACTTCATAATATAAGATATAACAATGAGATACGTCAATATCCAATTAGAGGGGGCACCCCTTGGGGGCTTTCCTCACTGGTTGAGCCATAGATAAATACTTTGGACATCTGATAATTGAAAACGGTTGGAGGACTGCCCAGGATGCTGAGAAACATCATCTGCCAAAATTCCATGCCATTTCCTTGACCTAGGAGGCCAAATCGATTGTTCTAGTGATTTTCTAGTTCATTTTTTGTTGGTACAATCTGTTGGAGACATTTACCACCATACACACTCTTTTTGGTCAAATTGTCCTAGTTAAACCACTATCCTAAGTATAATTGACATTAATTGACATCAATGGAGCATTAATTGACATCATCTAGTCACACCCACGCCTACCTTCAGTCAAGGAGGCTACTTAGCCTTCTCCTACATTCGGGGAGGCTAACTGGAGCACTCCAGGGGTGATCTGAGTGATATTAATGCACTTAATTGCTAATTGGTTGTTACAATCAATTAAACAAGTTAGTTAAGGTGCCTCCTCTCATTAAATATATTATTTAATGATTATTTAATGAAATGGAGTCAACAGGGGTGCCTCCACCAACTTCTGATGTGCAGTTCAACTTCAGTTAACCTCATCAGGGTTCTTTGGAGTCAGTGTAGCTCTACCTCTTGATGGTTGGTGAGTTGTGACATGTGTTTGATCTCTTTCAGTTGAGACTCAGTCATTTATTGCACTTCGACTTCAGTTAGGGTTAGTTGAGTCAATTAGGGTTTTGGTCAGTGGTTAACTGAGTGTGAACCATGGCTTACAGTCAATTAAGCTAGACTCACTCATTCAATTCGAATGGCCTCCTAAGGAATTCGAATTGTCTCTTCATTCATGCTTGTAGCATGTCATTGTAATTGCAATCATTCATTCTTTATGTGATTATTGAGCGGCTACTATTCCTGTAGACCGATTACACCATTTCATGAGTTATTTGTTGATTATTCTTTGATGAGATTGATGCTTTGTTCCTAGATCAATAGACAAGATTAATATGGTATCAGAGCTTACAGCGAGACGAAGCTCTATCTCTTAAAAACAAGATTTTTGACAGATTTTTGCATGAAATTTGAGCAATAGCTCAAAAATCCAACACTGCACCAAAAGCCAAGGCTTACCACTTAATACCCCAAGTAAGGAACTTGTTGATCAAGCTTGCTTGATTGACTATGCTGGGTACGATGAAATCCTAGAATGTGCAGGCTGTCCGACCTTACATTGCCCTTTCTGTTTTGATTTTTAGGTTTCTATAGGTGAAGCATTCGCTCCAGCACATCCAGATGGCCTCCTCAATAGATCTCTTGACTCCATACAATTTCCACTCATGGAAAAGTGATATGGAGATTCAACTACGCTCCAGCGGACTTTTTAGAGTCACCATGGACACTGAAGTTGAGCCTGGATCCTCCATAGAAAAATCAATATTCTTGAACAAGAAGGATGAAGCCTTCGGTTTCTTGTGCCTCTCTATTTCCCGAGACCTTCTCTTCAATCTTACGGATTTGAAGACTCTGAAAGAAATATGGAACAAATTGGAGACTCTATATGGAAAGCATGATGACTTGAGGGTTTACCAGCTCAAAAATGAACTCATGTCTCTCCAACCCTCCAACTTCGAGACTCTGAATGATTTCTTCACAAAGTTCAAGCATACTGTTTTACTCTTGAAGCAATGCAAAGTGGAGAAGGAGGATGATCAGCTCATCCTCGCCATACTTTCCAAACTTGGGGCTGATTATTCAGTTTTTGTTTCTACATTCTATGCGGGGAAGCTCACAACCCCTGGATGGAAGATACCGACACTCAATGTCTTCATTGAGTCCCTAACAAGTGAACATGACAAGCTTGTCCAGATGGGGATCATCCGATCTTCCCGTGGTCAAGCTCTCCATGTCTCGAGGCCCAAAGATCTGAAGGGTAAAGGAAAGCAGCAAAAGAATCAAAAAACTAAATTTGATGCTCCTAAACCTAGGGTTGAAAATCAACAGCATGATGAGTCTTCCGGCTCAAGGAAGAACAAAGGAAAAGGGCACAATGTCAAGGAAAAATTCAAGTGTTCTTATTGCGGGAAGGGATTCCACCTTGAACATGCCTGCATGAAGAAGAAGCTTGATGAAGCAACCTCTCTTCTTGAGAGGAATCACATCAATCTTCCAGAAAGCTTTCGGAGGAGAGATCAGCATGATCGGGAACCACAACATGAAAAAGGTCATGCCCTCATGGCAAGCACTTCAAAGTCCAAAGAACTCTTGATTGATTCGGGAGCTTCAAACCACATGTGTTAGGGTACACAGGGTACTCCCAAAGGAACAAAAACCCAGAATAGCCGCTTCACACAAACAGATCACAGATCAATACACCAATGTTTGTCACGTGGTTAAAACCCTCGAGAGGGAAACAGTCCACGGCCCCGGCCAA
>LPNX010828369.1:0-31288 GCA_001517045.1 Pseudotsuga menziesii
TATGATGCTCTGCTTCAGAGGGAGTGATTGCAGAAGATCCTGAGGTTCGACATGGTACGACAGGATGGGAAGATTACTGATGATTCTAGGCTTTACTGAGAATAAAGTGGATTCCAACCTTTGATCCAAGGTTGAATGTGGAATACCAATGATGCTCCTGTTATGTGTCGATGCACTATTGTTCTAGGTATGGTGGTGTGGCAGAATACAGATGGAATCTTCCTTGGACAAGGGAAGTATGCAGTAGAGATCCTGAAGAGGTTCAGGATGATGGACTGCATGGCCTCACCTATGGCATCAAACCTGAAGCTATTGAGTGATGCTTCTTCAGAGATGATTGATGCTACGATGTATCATCAGATGATTGGGTCCTTGATGTACCTGAGACCAAATATTTGCTTTGCTGTGAACACATTGAGACATGTTCACCTGATGGTTGCAAAGCATACAGGGGTACAGTTTATTATGGGCTCAAGTACGATGTGAATCAAAAGATTAACCTGGAGGGTTATGTTGATTCAGATTGGGCAGGCAGTGCCATCGACAGGAAGAGTACTTCAGGATGTTGCTTCAGTATAGGATCAGGTGTGATCTCTTGGTTTAGCAGGAAGCAATCCTGTGTGGCACTAAGTACAGCTGAAGCAGAGTATGTCGCAGCTTGTTCAGCTATTTGTGAGGCAGTATGGCTGCAGAAGCTACTGTCTGATATATTTGATCTCCAGTTGGATGCTACTTGTTTACATTGTGACAACCAGAGTTGTGTGAAGTTGTCATAGAATCCAGTGTTCCATGACAAGTCGAAGCATATCGAGATCAAGTATCACTATATCAGGGATATGGTGCAGAGAGGAGCTGTGAAGCTCCTATATGTTGCGACGGAGGAACAGATAGCTGATGTATTGACGAAGCCATTGGCTAGGCTGAAGTTTGAGTACTTCAGAGAGAGACTTGGTGTTCTCCAGATTGAGGCTTCCTCCCAGAGACAGTGATGAGATCCAGAGCCATTCTGACATGGTGAGAGGATTCAGTTCCTTCCATGTCAGATATGAGTGCTAGATATCCAAAGCCATTCTGACGAGCAGGTCAGATGTAAGGGCTGAGCCATTCTATCATGGTGAGAGGATTGGTTCCTTCCATGGTCAGATGTAAGGGCAGGGCCATTCTGTTCATGGCTAAAGGATTTAGTTCCTTCCATGACAGATGTAAGTGCAAAAATCTCTCCTCGTTGGAGTTGAGAGTCTTCCATCATTAGATGGGATTGTGCCATTCTGACGAGTAGGTCAGATATAAGGGCAGAGCCATTCTGTGCATGGCTAAAGGATTTAGTTCCTTCCATGACAGATGTAAGTGCAAAAATCTCTCCTCGTTGGAGTTGAGAGTCTTCCATCATTGGATGGGATTGTGCCATTCTGACGAGGAGGTCAGATGTAAGGGCAGAGCCATTCTGTTCATGGCTAAAGGATTTAGTTCCTTCCATGTCAGATATAAGTGCTCGCCATTCTGTCGAGTAGGACAGATGTAAGGGAAACTGTCATTCTAGGAATGGAGGCACCTGGTCAGTTACTAGGAACACTCAGTCAGGTTGTGCAGATGGCATGTAATTCGGTCCCTAGGAGATCCAATAGGTTGGGCTGTGTGCCCGTAATCAGTCTTGGGGTGCTCTTGCGAGGTTTTGTGGTGAGGTCACATGTAATTCGGAGCCCTGGGAGATCTTATAGGTTGGGCTGTGTGCCCGTAATCAGTCCTGGGATGCTCTTTCGAGGTTTTGTGACGCACGTAATAAGTCCTGAGGATTCTCCAGTATGGCCAGTGATGATGAAGACCTGCAGGTGGTGGGCCTACATCCAGCATGAAATAGGGCTGGCTCTGTAGAAATTCCTATGATGAGATAGTACACACTTGATGATGACCAGTAGAGATCAAGATCGAGCTATGATCCAGATCCAGTTATGATGACTCCGAGAGATCCAGATCGAGTGATGATCCAGATCCAGCAGTGATGATCCAGATCGAGAGATGATCCAGATCCTGTCCAGAGAGATGATCTAGATCGAGAGATGATCTAGATCTAGATGACTTGAAGATGAAGATGACTCAGATGATCCTGCTGATACAGAGAAGAAGACCAGTGCTGAAAATTTTGTCGAAAGAATACCTTCCTAGTTAAGAGGGAGTGTTGATGTATATGTAACTTCGGAATGTATTCTTCTATGTATCTTCTTATGTATTGTAACCCGATGTTTATTCCGGGATGTTTCTATTATGTATTTGAGTCATGTGGTCATGCCCCGATGTTTCGATCGGGAGGATTAATAATGTAATCAAGTCATTTCAAGTCATTAGATAAGTCCCCACAGTTTAGGGGCACTTGAGTTATTATACACTAATTAAGGTGTAGGCTCAAGTAATTAATTATAAGTTAAGCCTACATGGTTGAGTGCACTTCAAGTCAACGGAATAATATAAATAGAGAGTGAGAGTCTCTCTATTTATCACTTGTGACTTAGCTCTCTTGCTCTCTCAAGTGTGGCGCACTTTTGGAGAAGGAAATCTTTGGCTTGACAGAAGACAGAAGGCTGCTATTGTGTTGGGAGGTCATCTTACTGTTTTGGGATCACATCTTGTGGTGATACTATCTTAGAGGAAGTTGAGGGGTTTTCTCCATTTATGGTTTCCCCTCCTAAAAGCTTTGTGTCTCTTGTCTCTTGTGATGTGATTATGTGATTGCTGTGCTTGTTATTCTCTCAGTGAAAAGATCTTATCATAATGCTAGCTTAAATGTTGAAAAACTAACAAGCTCTAGATCATGAGTGGCATAGTTCTTCGCATGCTCTTTCAGCTTTCTCAACTCATAACATATCACGTGGTTGTCCTCCATAAGGACTCCTCCAAGCCCTTGTCCGCATGCATCAGTACATACCATAAAATATTTCTCTGGGTCTGCAACCTTCAATACTAGTGCACTGGTGAGAAGTTTCTTCAACTACTGTAAGCTTTCTTCACACCTCCATGTCCATTCAAACTTTATCCCCTTCTTTTGCAAAGAAGTGATGGCATGTGCAACTTTGGAAAATACCTCAATGAATCTCATGTAGTATCCCACAAGTCCCATAAAAGATATTACATCTTTCACATTTCTTGGAGTAGGTGAATTCATAATTGCTTCAATCTTTTTAGGGTCCACAGATAGACCCTCTTCTAAGATAATGTGACCAAAATACTGAATTCTATCTCTATAGAAGTCACACTTGCTCAGTTTTGCATACAGCTGGTGCTCCCTGAGCAATTGCAATGTCAACCTCAAATGTTCTTCATGGTCTTCCTCATTGTTATAATAAACAAGAATGCCATCAAGGAAAACAAGAACAAACTTGTCCAAATACCTGCTGAAGACACTGTTCATAAGGCACATAAATGTAGCTGGTGCATTTGTGAGACCAAATGGTACCACTACAAACTCATAATGTCCATACCTTTTTCTGAAGGATGTCTTATGAATATCTTCATCCTTGATTCTCGCTTGATGGTAACCAGACCTCAAGTCAATCTTGGAAAATACCTTTGCTCCTCTCATTTGATCAAAGAGGTCATCAATCCTAGGCAAAGGATATTTATTCTTCATAGTAACCTTGTTTAATTCTGTGTAATCAAAACACAACCTGAGTGTACCATCTTTCTTCTTTACAAATAGAACTGTTGCTCCCCGAGGAGACACACTTGGCCGGATATACTTCTTTTAAGACAACTCTTGTAATTGCATCTTCAACTCTAGCATTTCTGGTGTACTCATCCTGTAGGGTATCTTGGATACTGGTGCTACTCCTGGCACAAGTTCAATTGTGAATTCAATGTCCCTCTTTGGAGCAAGACCTAGAATCTCATCAGGAAACACATCCTTGAATTCTTGTAACACCTGATAGTCCTCCAACCTAGGAGTTTCATCTCCTGTTGTCTTCAAAATATGAGCTACATACAAATGACAACCCTTCCTACAGAAATTTTTCAACTGCATTGCTGAAACCTGCCTTACTGAAATTACCTTTGGAATACCTTTCACAACTACTGGGTTTCCTTCTTCATTTATGCATTTGAAAGTCTTATACTAACAGTCAAGCTTCACTCTGTGAGCTTCTAACCAATCCATTCCAATGAGAACATCGTAGGAACCAAGTGGTAGAACATTCAGATATACACAAGTGATCAATGCATTCATGACCAATGAGAATTTATCTACCACTTCACTGACCTTTCTCTTAGTCCCAGTGGCTAGCTAAACTAACCAAGATTTTCTATGCTTTACTTTTTTAAAAGAACAAATCTCCACTACTCTAGGAGTAATGTAACTATGAGCAGAACCAGGTTCAATCAAAATAGAAATAGATTGTTAAACAATCTTACCTGCAACTTCAACCACAATTGACTTGTTATCTTCCTAGAGGTCCTCCAGTGTTGCATAAATCCTAGGGACTACCCTTGCTACTTGACCCACTGTTTCTGATTCTTGCATGTTGTAAGATGGTCTTGCATTTTCATTCTTGAGTGGACAATATCTATGCAAGTGGGGTCCTTCACATTTCCAACATTTGAGTGGACCTTTATTCTGTTGTGGATCTTTACAATTTCCACCTGTCACTCCAACTGGATTACTCGTAGCTTGGGATGGCTTCTTCTTATGATTCTTAAATCTAGAAGGTTTGAAACCTTTCTTTCTTTGGTCAAACTTCTCATTCTTCTTGTCCTTCCATGCCTTATGGTAATCAGGTTTACCTTTGCTTTGGTCATAGCAATACTTAGCCTTCCTTATTGCTTCTTCAAGAGTTCTAGGTTCATAAAACTCAATTTGGTCTTTGTAAGACTGAGGCAATCCACTCAAAAACCGATGGACCTTCAATTTTTCATCTCTGATGTACCAAACATACCTCAAAAATTCCAAGAATTTATGTGCATATTCATCCATGGTCTGCTATCCCAATCTCAGCTCATGGAACTCCTTAATCTTATCATCATAATACCTATCAGAGATGTATTTCTGCTTGAATACTTCTTGAAATGTTTCGACTTGAGTTTCTTTTCACTGATCCTCTTTACTTGCTTGAAGCGTTCCCACCAAATGGATTCTCTTCCATTCAGATTGAATATGGCAACTCTTTCCTTCATGTTTCCCGTATAGTCCTACACTTGAAAGTACTTCTTTATCCCAAGGAGCCAAGCTTTAGCCTCTTGTCAAGTCATTACCTCACCATCAAATGTAGGAGGTTTAGCTTTCTTAAATTGATCCCACGAGCATTCCCTATGGTGTCTCCTTCTTTTCCTTTTACTAGAGGGTGAGCTTGTATCCCCATTGGATTCTTCAGAGTTAGATGATCCACTAGAAGTTTTTCTCCCTCTCCTAGTGCTGCTCTTGCTGCCTTTCGGTTTTGTTGTACCTCTCCCAGAGTCTTTCTTTCTTTGCAAGTCTGTCAAAATATAGAACATAGCAGTATTCAATTTATGCTGCTCTTCCTAGGCTTTAATCAAGATTCTCATGGTCGCTGCAACATTTGATGGTGTCTCTTGGAATCTCCTTCCATTAGACTCTATGTCATCATTTCTGTTACAAAAATTTTCTCCCATGGCATCTCTCGCATGCTTGTAAGAATCCTAAGCATCATATCCATCATGGGTTCTCATAACTGAACCACCTCTGACTTACCAAACTACAATTTCTGAAATACTACGCTTGAAGGTCACTATGATTTTGCAAACGTGTTAGTAACAAAACTGTTAGATACATACCTTCATAAAAAAAGAACTACTTACCTTCTCATGGAAAAATCATAAAATAACCATTTTGCTTAAACAAAAAATCTTTATCTTCTTGTTCAACCCTGTAATCCACTGACAATTTGTTGAAAAATCCACTAAAAAACAACTGGAATTTGCTGAGAAGTCCACTTTGAAAAACCCAAATTTCTTTGTATAGAATTGGGTCTCATCCCAACTAAAATTTTGACGTTTTGGCGGTCAGAACAACTAATTTCCTCTGCCGCTCATTGAGGCTTCATTTTGTCTATTTTTCTTCGGTGTGTCAGATCTGTAGTTGTCTAGGCTTCCAAACTTTATCGGCGATGCCAACGACTATTCATTGGTGGTCAAACAACTAAATTTTTTTTCTATATCGGATCTTCAGCCGTCTAATATTCTGAGCCATTTATCAGCGCTGCCAAAAACCTTTATCGGCTATCGGGATCAATAAGCACTACCGCATCACTATATTGGCAATTGGATCCACTATACCTCAGGCAGCTAGCTCTCTAGGCAGCTGCAGTGGTGGCCAATGAACTCTCTATGTTTTTCGTGGCCATAACTTTGTCGACGGTCGGAGCAGTTAACTATTACAAAATCGATGGTTAGAGCAAATAACCACTCGATCATCGGACGGTTAGTCCCATAGTCATCCGCAATGACGGTCAACAGACCCACAGTGGTGTTCACGGTCCACAAACCTATCGACAGATCAGAGCAATTAACCACTATGTGTCGGTGATCCAAAACCGAATGGTTCTGATGTTTCTGCGACCCAAACCACTAAAATTTTCTGACATTGTGGTGATCCAAACAGCAATTATGTCCAGTGTGTCAACGATCGAAAACATTATTCATCGAATGGATAGTCTCTTAGGTGGCTGCAATAGTTGGCAGAGATCCCATTATGAGTTCCGCAGACCTTAATACTCCATTGGTTGGTGAGAACATTAAAGAGCTAAGGACATCTACACCAAAACTAACCTGACTTCTAGGACACCCACACACACCCAACACAACAAAATTAGTCCTTTCTCTGCTACACAGTCCCTCAGGCCCTGAACTCCCTTCCAATGCTATTCAGGGGTTGTGGAGAAGAAATCCAGCCCTCTAGCTCTTCCTGTGTGGTTCCCAAACCCACCAGGTTTTTGAAGCAAATCATGCCCTCATCACCATGCAAATACAGTCTAAATACCAACCACTGCATGCACGCAGCAAAGCCAACATTTATAGATTTGATAGGGGAAAACAAATGCCTGAGTCATTCTTGGCCCTATCATGGCCAAAACAATTCAATGGTAACCTACAGCTGATCTCACAATGAAAACTACCGAAAAATTTCATAGTTCAATAAGGGAAAAGGGAAATCGATTCTCTGCATAGACCAGAGGAAGAATATATCCCGAGCCCAATCGATGCGTGAGGCCAAGGAAACATCAGTGTCTCTGTGTAAGATGGATAGTGAAGAGAAATCCTACCCATCAGGACTCAACAGCAAAAACGATGGAGAGTTTTTCCAAACGGTGCGTGAAGGTGAGAAAAACTAGTTCGAGTGGGAGAGTGGAAGCATTCCCTATTGTTTTTCCTTTCCCCCATGTGAATGGAACAATCCAACTGGAGGAGGGTCCATGTGTACAGGCCTGCCACCCACCACTACCCAGCAAATAACTGCCCTCAACTAATATCAGGGTTCTTTAGATGGGTGGTTGATACATGAATTTTCCCCATGGGTTCTAGGTTTAACAATCCCCCCCCCCCCCCCCCCCCCCCTTNATCATTCCCTTTTAAATATAGTTTCATCTACATAGCTGGTTGGGGTCCTTTTAATTAAAATGCATAGTTACATGATGCCACAACTTAGTATGTGCCATATATACCAATATACTATTGGAAACAATTCCAAACGCCGAAACATAACACAACCAAGTCGATGGTGGGGCTTTTAACTTTAGCTCCACACCATGATTATTTACAATATATATGTATCATGTATATTTAATGCATCGGGGTCAAAACCAGGGTGTTACACACCCCTGTAGTTTTTCTATTCCTGCACTAGTCCAAGTTGTGAACTCGTCCCAAGTCTTCAAGTTTTCCATAGGTCAAATCAATAGTAAGGTTTCATAAGAAAAACATCGAGTGAACAATGAAAGTTCAAAGAAAAAGATAAGTCTAAAGAAGTTTAATACTTCTGCAAACTGTGATCCGCATAGGGAAAAGCAAAAAGAAAAAAGATAAGTTAAATCCTCGAAAGAGATAATATTTCCATGTTTCGTGATACATATAGCGGAAGGCAGAAAGATGAAAGAAAAAGTGTAAACATAAGGTTAATAATATTTCCGCATTCCACATCCCGCATGGTGGAAGGCAGAAAGCAGGGAGAAAATTTAAAACACAAATAAGTTAATATTTCTGTGATCCACGATCTGCACAACGAAAAGCGGAAATCGAAAGGTAAAGTGTAAATATTAAATTTATTAAGGCTTCTATGTTCCACGATCCTCATAGCAAAAAGAGGGAAGTGGAAAGAAAAGTTAAAAATCTAAAAGGTATTAAGACTCCTGTGATCCGCGATCTGCACAGCGGAAAGTAAAGTTCAAGTCTTAAATTTATTAATATTTTTGCATTCCACAATCCGCATAAAGAAAAGCGAAGTTAAAAATATTAAAGGTATTAAGATTCAAGCGATCCACAATCTCCACAGTGAAAAGATGAAAGTTAAAGTTAAGTCTTAAAAGTGTAAGACTTTCGCGATCCACAATCTGCACAGCGAAAAGTGGAAAGTGAAAAGTTAAAATTAAATTCTTAAAGGTGTTAAGACTTCCGCAATCTATGATCTGCACAACAAAAAGTGGAAGGTTAAATTTAAAGTCTTAATAATGTTAATACTCTCGCGATTCGCGATCTGCCCAATGGAAAACGGAAAGTGGAAAAGAGAATATTAAAACCTTATTAATGTTAATGATTTTGTGATCTGCACAATGGAAAGTGGAAGGCATAAGAGAAAAGTGGAAATCCTTAAGAACATTTAGATTTATGAGTTTCGCAGTTTGCAGTGGAAGGGCCGAAGGCAGAGGGAAAAAGTATGAATGAACCAATTCCACCACGCGTTAAGCTTCTGAGTTCCGCAGTTCATTGTGTAAGGTGTAAAGGCAGAAGGTAGAAGGAGAAATCATGGATAAAGGATTACATTGCAATGTAGGTTCCCGATTTTCGAAGACCATAGCGAAAGGATAAGTAGCGGAACGCGGGAAGCAAAGGTCAGAAACTCATTTTTTGTACAGAATGTCTATATGGTCATAAAAGTAGTTATATTTATGGATTTCATTTTTTTTACTATTTTAGGATAAGGATAAATTATTTTGGAATATCTTAACCAAATTTATGTGAAAGAATGATATGGTTGTAATTTTTTTTATATATGCATTTTTGGCAGGTTATGTGGGTATGTTACAGGATGTATGAACGAGAAGGAGCCTTTTGTGATCCATTTTTTCCTAAGCCTACACCTCATTTGTTTTCTCATACATATATACTTGTAAAATTATGATCACATATGGAGGCAACCTCTTAGATTGGTCTATAAGACATAATCATCATAGGAGACAACTTACCATCTTCTCTAGTGGGGGTTGATGTGGGCATGAATTGACATAGAGCACGCACTTGTTCTCGTTCAATTTTTTCTTATAAAATAGACAGTGAAGTAGATTCAATGAGCCTTCAAGATTCCAAGCCCTTTGCAAAACATTGTTGAGATGGGTTGCTTGATCTACTCCATCACGGGGAAGGAGGGAGGGAGAGGTATGCAAGAACTTTTATTTTTTCCTCGTAATTGTTAAATAATTTTTTGCTAGTATATATATATATATATATATATATATATATATAATGAACTTATTTGAATTGCAGTTCACCTAAATGTTGGATGAATGTGATTTTATGGTCAACTCTAGTGTTAACCTAGGGCGATTGAAAGAGGTACATTTGCATAAATATCTATTAATGTATATGTCCTCATTATGCTCATGAAACCTTTTTCTATTATTCAAATTTTGGTTTTGTGCATAGGTTTCGATTCCTTCTCTTAGTACCATGGGTCTTGGGCCCCTCTCATCATCGATATTGGGAGACATTCCTAGTGTCTCCCAATATTGTGAGGTAAATTGCACCTTTCAAATGTTTTAGTAATTATTAAAAGAACTTGACATTTTGTTTAAATTTAATTTAAGTTATATTTAAATTACATGTTTCAAATGTTTAATTTTAATGATTGACATCTTAAATTTTAATTTAGTTTATACATGTGCACACGAAAAGTTTAAGTAATGAAATTAAAATTGTAGGTGGGTAAACATATTGTAAAACCTTCCATTTATTTGGATGTGGTGACCTCTTTGGGCATTGGGCTCATTGAGGTATATTTATTCATTTTTATTATTTTAAATTCCAATTGTATTTTTATTAAAATTTATTTACAATATAAAATTTATATATTGATGCTTAGTTATATGTTGCATGTCTTATAGGTAAATCGTACGGATAATGTGGAGAGTGATATCCATATAATGGATATTACATAGTTATATATGTTTATATAATTGTGAACTTGTTAATTTGACATATCCCATTTTAAAACTTTAAATTTATCATTTTGACTTATATATTTCAAACATATATATAATTTTGGACCATTCATATATATATACATATTTTTTGGATGACGTTCAAATGTAATTTAATTAAATGTCTAAATGATTTAATTTTGTCAATTTTGTTTAAATTATTTAATTTGGTCATGCGATACATAGATTAATGTCTTTGATGTCTATATACAATATGCTGCACTTGTGTTTAAATGATTTTCCTAAAGAACCACTTTAGGAATGTTAGGAATGTTCAATATGTTGGTTGATGTTTATATACAATATGCTACACTTGCGTTTAAATGATTTTCAATTATTAGGAATGTTCAATAAAATACACTTTATGAATATTTTCAATTTTAAGGAATGTTCAATAAAATGCACTTTTGGAATGTTAGTTAGTAATGTTTTCAATCATAAGGAATGTTAGTTATGAATGTTTTAAATCATTTCTAAGTGGAATAATATATGATATATGTAGAATATTCATTAAAATGCACTTTAGGAATGTTTTCAATGGAATAAGGAATGTTCAATAAAATGCACTTGAGGTGGATTAATATATGATATATGTTGAATATTCTTTAAAATGCTCTTTAGGAATTTTTTCAATCATTAGGAATGTTAGTTAGGAATTTTTTCAATCATTCAGGTGGAACAATATATAGTATATGTAGAATATTCATTAAAATTCACTTTAGGAATGTTTTCAATCATAAGGAATGTTCAATAAAATGCACTTTAGGAATGTTTTCATACTATGATTTTCATACCATGATTTAATCATTGATATCATGATTATATTTGGTTAATAATCTTAGTCTATATAATGCAATTTATAGAGTGCTTCAATTTGAATATATTGAGTTTTTATGGTAATCTACCATATGTTTAAAGTTTGTTAATAAAACAATATTGTATATAAGAATAAAAAGAATGAAAATCCACGTAATACACAATAAGAATAATGTACACAAGTATTTCAAAACTCTTATAATCCAATTTGTTATTTTATAAATATTAATTGAACAAAAGTGAGAATTTTTGTTATTTACTTGCTACATATCATAATGTTACAGAGTTATGACCACTCTATGCAATTCAGATATCAATTTGATGTACATATTTTCAACAATCTAAGAACAATGTATCATATAATTTACATCAATTTTATATACATATGCTCAACAATCTAAGAACAATATAAAATAAGTTTCATCAATTTGATGTACATAAGCTCAACAATGTAAGAACAATATTATATAAGTTTCCTCAATTTGATGGACATAAGCTCCACAATGTGAGAACTTGATATCATATTTAAGTAAAAATTATCAATTTGACATGTACCTAAGATCAACAATCTAATCTAACATTCTATCATTTTTAAGTTTCAAAGAGGTATAGATCTCATGATTTGATAATTTCATAACACGTACTCAAGTGCAGAACATTATAATTTCAAGAACAATACATGTTTAAGGAATGTACTTAAAAAATCATCAAAACAATCTAGCTTACAACTTCTCAATAATCACTTTATTTGAGTGTCACAACTATAAAGCCAATGAATATTTCCTTCATATAAAAAGTATGTATCATGTTCAACATGATTCAAATTACAAATAAGATCGTAAAGGAATGTCGTCTTCAATTACTCTTTCTTGATCACCTTTTGATATATTCCATCTTCTAGCTTTCAATTTTTTATTTGATATAACTTATATGAAATTTATGCGATCTACACATAACAAATGACTATATTTGAAGCATATGAAATCAGGATGATAGTCTTTAAAGTGAACGCCACTTTAAGTTTGATGTGTTTCTTGAAAAAAAAACCTTTTAATAGAATTGAGTCTCTTTCATATATAAAACATTTATCATCATAGTCCTCCAATAATTTCATCTTTCTCTCAGTGCATCGCATAAAATAATATATGACATTTTCATTGTTTTCTATGAGTGCAACCATATCAAATACATATCTTGTGCATAATTAAGAACATTGAATTTGTCAAGTTCATATTCATTAAATCAAACGAATTTCATATATATATATATATATATATATATATATATATATATATATATATATTACATTCAAGTAAAAAATCTTTATAATAAAATTGACAAATTTATTAAAGTATACAGAAAATTACCTTCTCTAACTAGATCAGAAATTCTATCACGATGCGTTGATATTGCAATGTCTTCTGATCCCAACTCCTCAAAGCTTGTGAGTGGCATTTTTCCTTTTGGATTAATTTTGTTGTGTTTACAAGGTTTAACATAATTGTCATTGATGTTTTCACAATTGTCTATTTATTATGTGTCCTCCATGCAAATAGGACAAAATCATCTTAGCTTTCTACTATCAAATGAAAACACATTTTGGAAGGTTTTTGTTTTGATTGAGTGTAAATATTGAGCTCCGTGAATAGTGATAGCATCATATGTGATTGATCTATCTATATATTGGATTCCAATATGCCAAAAAAACCTGTCCAATTTCTATGTACATATTAAAGTCATTCCATGTTGAATAATTATGTTTTTAAAACAAAGTTCATACTTGAGCACATCCTTTGATTGTTGATTGCAATCATGGTTGATATTTACACTACACCATTGAACAACTTGATCAACACACAAAAATTGATCAATAAAATGGTTCATTTGATACCTTTGAAGTGCTCATTTTACACATGCCCCTGCACCATCGTGCTCCCGTTTTCCATGACCAGTTTCAAAAAAATACAACGATGTTTAATATTTATTTTTTTATAAAAGCGACATAGCTAGAAGAATGATCGTGAAGATTTAAATTTCCATGCACATCCATCTAACCATATCCAATGTTCATTCATTACAACTCCACGTGTTTTCAATGAACCATAAATAATATCAAAACAATGTTGTACATAATGCGTATAATGAGTGTGGTCATCGTTGATATAGAAATGATATTCCTTGATCACCTGTTGATTTTCCTTCATGCTTTCTATATCATAAACATTGTGTTGATCATATCTATATAGAACATGGACAAATATAGAAACTTGTTCAGAATGTTAATATTTACTCTGTATTTCTTTTCGTTCTTCAAATGTTTAATTCTCTTTGAAATCAACCACAAAAAAATAGTTCCCACTCGAAAAACATCATGAGATTGTTTGAATTGTATGTCTTTCCTGCATTCTCTATGTGAATGTTTGATGTATTTATAAATTTATTTTTCAAACTTCTTCAAAAACTTTGTAACACTGATTTTACCTTCTTGTAAATATATCCTTTTGGAAAGAGCATTTGTAGAACTTCTAGAATTGTGGGAATAAGTGACATATTCATATCTCTTCCAATAAACTATTATATTTGAAAATCACCAATCATTAATATCAAAAGGATATGTATGGTGGAATAAAGCTATATTTCCACAATGATCACATTTCTTTCCATCGACACATCTTTTGTTGTAAAATATCTCATGACTATCTCTTTCACATAGAATTTCAGATATAAAAGCATGAATTGTGGAAGCAAGTGAATATAGCCAAAATGTTTTACCGAACCGAAGGAGTGTGTAATAATATAATTCGAACTCAACATGATAGTGACAACAGTATGTGTCGCAAATAGTGATAGGTATAACATACCATGCCTTCTATTATACAAATGTATTGATTGACAAATTGAATTCTCTGTATTGATCTTTGGATTTATTGAACAATTGCATTTGAGTCATCTCCAATATATCTTTTGGATGGATTTCATATTGATTTCAAGATATTCTTAGTCGTATCACATCCCTTGCATTTGGTGAAACATGAGAATTTTCCACTCAATATTCCTACCTCATAGCTTTAACGCTTTCATCGACCCTATCTTTATAGAGTTGTCTACGAATAATTGCCCAACAAGCAAGCTCATCATTTGGATATTTTTGCAATCAAATATTGTTATATTTGTACAATGGTTTCTGAGAAGTTTCAATAACCTTTGCGATCAACATTGTCAAATGTTTTTATCTAGTACTAGATGAAATAATAATTGTTTGTATTATTCTATGTGCAACACTTTTATCTTTCTTTTTGTATTTTCCAATAGTTTTATTGCATTGGCTATATTTTTGAATACATTTTTCTTCACCTTTGAATGTTTTGTCTTATTTTGAATACCCAATAATGACCAAGCTTCCCTCAAATTCTTGGAGACTAACAAACACATCGAAATTTGAGCTTGTGTTTCCACTAATTCTTTTTCTAGAAATTGTTCATGCATCTTTTGAGCACGGTATCGTACAATATGGTAAGGTTTTGTGTTTCTGATTTTTTCTCTAACACCATTCTGTAACAGGTCATCCTCAATGATGAAGCCACCTATATATATTTCAATTTCAATTTTAATTTAGCATATTTCAAATATACTTAACTTGAAACATAAAAATATGACTCATAATTATAATTATAATTACATGCTTTAAAATATTTTAATAACCAATATATATATATATAACTCATTACGATGAGGCAAACTGACTACATCATCATACTAATCATTAGGGCTTGTCAAATGATAACTCATTGCATGAGGGAAAAGTAGCTCCAAATCATAAGGAACCTCTATATGTGAAGAAGATGGTTGAGTCTGATATTAGACTAACTATATCACATCTAACTTTTCACAACACTACTTCTCAATGTATTCTTTATTGTTGACTTTGTGCATCTCTGCATGATATGACTCTGAATGATAATGTGAAAATTCTGAATGCTCCTTTTCCATACTTAGATTTTCCCAGGTATCCACACTCCCCTTACTGGACATATCATGGATGGGATTCTCAATAAGATTTTCACAAGTTGGATTATCTATGAAATTCCAATAGTTGTCATTCCCATCCATGTCATATGTGAGAGAGTCTTCCTTGCTGGTATCACATCCTGAGATATAACTACCCTCCTCTTGTTCATAATAATCATCCTTCAATGTTTTGGTTTCAAAGATATTATGAGAATTTAAACTTTCCAAAACTTCATCCTTAAGTGATGAACATAGAGGAGTGTCAGCACACACATTATAAATTTCTTCATAAGTGTCGATCTCTGTAATGGTTTCCTCATGAGGGGTTTCTGGACAAATATTAGCTTTGCAACAATCTTGAGAAAATCTCAAATAGTCAATGTTTTCAGCTATGGTGACATGAGGAGAGTCTTCAACAATGTGTTCAATCATGGGATCCTCTTCACTTAAATGTTCAAGAAGTGATTCCAAGTATTCAATACTTTGTATCATGGAAAAAGGTCCATCATATGTTTCCATGTGATACTCTATCCTAGATAGGTAGAACGTACAGATCTTTTCAAAGTAAATTTTTCAAACCATTCATACTACCTCTACCATCATGCCACTGCTCTAAAAACATCCAAAGGAAGCTTGGAAAATAATTTATGCATTTATTAGGAAGGCCCTGATAGAACCAACAACAGGCCTCACCCCAAAAAGTACAAGCAAACATTTCCATCATATTGTCTTCATGAAGCACATTGGAGTCGACCATCAACTGAAGGAAATATTTGACATGCCAGATGGCTGATTCACCATAATTTCCATGAAATACTGGAATCCATTTATATGCTTCCCCCACACCATCACAATAGTTAGGAAAACCTAGGATGTTTGAGAAATTGATAGGCTGAAAAAGTCCGGTTATCTGGGCACCATATTGCTCCTTTAATTCATCGATATCAAAAATTAATAGTATGCATTTGATATAACTATTAAATCTTGTGCTATAAAGGTGAAGCTATCAAGTGATAAGATTTAAAGGTTTTAAAATGTCATATGGGCTCATATACACAACAAAACTTAACAAGATTATGAGATAATAGGGTTTTATCCCTTCAATGGAGTCGCCATGTGAGAATAAAAATATACATTTAAGAACTCTCACAAGAATATTTCTTGATTTTCTTTGTAAAAATAAAAACTGAAAGAAGTCAGTGGATTCACGAGATGAAAATTAAAGATATACTCTAAGCATTCATCAAACAAAGCAAAAACAAAAAAGGAAGAAAGCAAAAGTCGTACTCTGGGAATAAAAATATTTATCCTCGTCAATGGAACCAAAAAGTGTTTATGCCTTTCACACACCTGGGTTACATGGAAGAAATATTCAAGCCACTCAGTGTGTCCTTGGGGGAATGTCTTGAGTCAAGGTTGTCACCTTGTTCTTCACTCCTCCGTTTAGGCTAACTCCTAACGAAGCCAAGGGGGGTAGACCCTATTAAATTACTAAGGATAATTACTTAGTGTGATGGTGTTATATTAATTAAGATGTTTAGGAGTTTTGAAATTAACCAGTGGAAACAAAAGATAACAAGATGCAAGATTTAAAGCAGATAAGCACAATAATGGCACTCAAAATATATATATCAAAAGAATTGATCAAATAAATCACCAGTGCATTAAATAGAGTCAACAGAGAAAATAATGTGCTTGCATGTGCTTGAAAGAATTTTTTGCAAATGTGTCTTGGTAGATTTTAAATTAATCTAGAATGTGAATGAATTAAATTAGGAGAAAAGGGGACTCCAGATATACCCGAGGGGTACTTGGAGTATGTCCAAAAGTAAACTTTCACGGCTACCCACAAGGTGGTTTGTGTGCTGAAAAGGAGTCTCGAAGACTATTGTTCATAACACACCCATCAGGGTGTGACAGAGATCAGTTCCTCAAGGTCACTTTCCAGTTGTTCCCACTCCTTTGGGTATTTTGCAATTGTTTACAGTTCGTCTGAGGCATTGGATTTTCACTTGATGGTTTGTCAATTTGGGACATGAATACTAATTAATGTAGTCAATCAAATGCTTTTGATGCAGCTTGACTGATCAGAAGAACCGGAGCCAAGTACAGAGCATACACACTCGGGTCTTTGTTATTTTTAGAAAATTTTAAAAGAGGTGTTCTTATTAAAAACAAAATCTTCTAGGAACCTCTTTCGGTCCAAGTGGACCTCAATCGGAGAATAAAGGAGGGGTTAATTTTATTGCTTGCATGAAAAAAACAATGAAAATGGAATCAAAGATACACGACACTGGTTTTCTAATTAGTTCTACCACGCATCTCTTTACCCTTGCGGGTCACTCGGGAAGTCATGGGGTAAGTAGTATGATTAATTTCGAATTGAAAATATGGAATAATGTGAAATATTATCAAAGCATACAATCCTCCATGTCAATACTAAACTAGAACATAAACAAGGTGAAACAATGTAAAAAATAACACGGATGCGAATCCCCTCACGGGGGATGGTGAATAGGCTCGAAAGAGCCTATTCGAAAATATTTTTATTTTTATTAGAAGAAATTTCAATATCAGAAAACTTAAATTAATCCACTTTGTCCTTATATGGAATGAGAACAAAGGTTTACAAATTGCAAAAGTTTGAAAATTTGGGAAGACGGAGACCCGTTGCGGGTTTTCGAATGGTGCAAAAATGATTTATGGACATAGCCTCCTCCTATTTTTTGTTACACCTGATAAAAACCAACAATTTAATCATAGTTTAATATTCCCAAAAGTACTTTGAAATTACTTTTGGATGAACAGACCTTTTACCCAAAATTTCTAAGTTAAAACTAGCTTTTAAAGAAGCGAAAAAGGAACCAAGGAAAGCAAGCTTTCCCTGGGATCTTGGCCTACTTTGGGGGAATCCAATATGAAGCAATTAAATAGATGAATATAATTTTTTATATTCTAGGGAAACAACCATGCATTCAACAAGATTTAGATCTACTATCACAGCCTTGAAAAATGACAATTTTCCCTAAAACTAGATCTATAATGCTTGTAAATTTTCTTTTAGGAATGAGATCTAGTTTATGAGATTTAAGGCAGAAATATATATGTAAAAATAAACTCTGAAATTGATATATCTAAACAATTTTGAATCTGCAAACGACTAACCGGATCGATTTTAGAAAAAATTGAAAGAGGAAGAGGAAAAGAAGAGCATTTGTTGCCGAGGAATCGATCTGCAAAGAAGACTATTTAGTGGAATGCCGAGGGACAATGCCTTCACAAAATAGTCAGATGGCCAGTGGAGTCAAGATAGATCCACAGTTTGTCCAACCCCTGTTACCTGAAAACTAACAAACAATCCTCCACAAAACCTTAAGAGATCTGGATAGAAATATATGAAGAAAGAGAGGGATTACATGCAAATAAACTTATTTAAACATGTATGATCTAAATATTTAATCATATATTATATGAGATATTGAAAATCAAGTAATATTACTTGCCCATCTATAATCCTATTGATTCAGCTGAATAATTAAGCCAGAGAGGATTCAGATGCAGAAATTGAGAAAAAGACAACGGTAAAAAGCTACAAGACAATGTTAAATCCACACATATAAAAGCATTACACATATTTGGCCTCCAAAGCTTCACTTTATTCCAATAGAAAAAGATATTACATAGTATCACAATAGAAATAGCTCCTTAATCCAACTCTAGCTAACTCGGAAAGGAGGCAGCCATGCTTTATTTATACAAAAAATTGAAACCCCAGCCCATAGGGGGCGCAAATCCCAAGGAGATAGACAATTGCAGTTGAAAGAGAGTCCATCAATGCTTGATCTTAAGCCAAATTGAGCTTCTACTATGTCTGAATATTAATCGGGAGGCTGATTGAGCTAACACAATAACCTGCTGAGTGAATCATCAACCACAGAGCTTCCAGAAGAGCCCACACTTGTGGAGGAGAGAGAGAGGGCACAATTCCCCATAAAGGAGGCTGAAGTTCAACTCTGGATATGCCTTGATCACCTCCTTTAGTAAAGGATTTGTTAGATCTAGTCAATCTTGTGCCGATGAGACTGATTTCAAACAAATTGGTTGAGAATCCATTAATCTAGGATTTTGGATTTGCTCCATTATTCATCAATTTATTAATTCAAATAATCAATAATTGATTTTTTGGGGCTTTCTAGCCTGAATGATGGAAAATCACTCAAAACTTGGAAATAGTGGGTTTATAGGTTTACTAGGTGCTCTTAGCTTGAAAATGAGCATGCACATGACTAAAACTGATTACTGGGCCCACTTTTATTACAAAATCAAAATTTCCAATTAAACTATTAAAAAATATCCTAAGTTTTGGAAAAAATAAATTTTAATAAAAAACACTGAAAAAATTAAAAAAACTAAAAAGAATTAAAAACCTACGGGGACTTATACATGTTCATATGACTCGACCATGATGCCTATCATGTTTATACATTGACACATAGGCTCTAATAACCTCAATAGGCTTAAATGCCAAGCCGACCACCCCAACATTGGAGGTATTGAGTGAAAAAAACAGAAATTATCAGTCGTTTATTCAACAACGAATAATAACCAAGGGAGAAAACACCCTGAGCTGATCGGATTGGCAAATAAAGTCTAAGAGACTGAGTCTTTTACAAACATTATTATGCTAGAGCATTTATTTCAACTCCCCCAAGGGTGTATGAACATGTGATATAGTACAACGAGCACTTCCCAGAAGCAATTCAGAAGGTCTTCTAAAGTCGGAACAAATCATCTTTATCCAATTCACGAGGCTCACTTGATAAAAAAACCACTAAATACAACTTAGGTGGTAACACACCTCTAAGTCGAGATAAAAAAACCAGACAACAGATTTTGAATCCATACTACCTCAGAACTAGCCAAACATGATGCAACATACTCTACCTCAATTGTACTTAGCACCAAGTAGGACTGATTTCTTCTAAACATAGAGATCATGCCAGATCCCAAACTGAAGGAACATCCTGGTGCTCTTCTTATCATTGGCACAACCTTCCCAATCTAAATCAACATAACCATGCAAGTTAATCTTCTAATTTGCATCATACTTAATCCCATAGTCAACTGTACCCTTCAGGTACCTCAATACATTTTTTCATATAATAGGTGAACATGTCTCGGATATGCCCTCAATTGGCTCATGGTGTTCAAAGAAAATTATATTTTTGGTTTAGTATTTGTTAGGTACACCAATGAACCAATCATTTCAGGATACACCGTGGCATAAAATCTCTCTCATGAAGCATCACACAGTAGCTTCAAGTTCGATACCATAGGTGTGGTCATTGCCTTACAGTCTAGCATACTGAATCTCTTGAAAATATCTACTGCATACTTTCCTTGACCAAAGAATATCCCATATGCACTCTTCCACACTTCTAAAACTAAGAATTAGTGCATCATCCCTAGGTCTTTTATCTTGAACTGAGTGGAAACCTTCATCTTTGCATCTACAATGAGTTTTTCCCCTCCCATTAGAAATGGGTCATCAACATATAGTAGGAGCATCACTGATATTCTGCTCTCAACCTTGAAGTAAAGGTTGGAATCCTATTTACTCTTGGTAAAGCCTAATCTTATGAGGAAGTTGTCCATCATGTTGTATTATGGCGTGGGTTCCTATTTCAATCTGTACAAGGATTTATTCAATTTGCACACATGAGTCTGCCTCTCATGTGTCTCAAGTCCAAGTGGTTTCTCCATGTACACTTCCTCTTCAACTACACCATTCTAGAATGTTTTCTTGACATCCATCTGGTGTACCTTTCATTTCATTATTGCAACCATTGCAAGTATAGATCTTATGGAAGTGTATCTCTCTATGGGTGTAAATTTCTCCTCATAGTCTATTCCTTTTTTATGGAAGGAGCCATAAGCGAAGAACCTTTCCTTGTGTTTTTAAATGCTACCATCTACAAAATGTTTGATATTCTAGATCCACTTTGAATTTAACACCAAAATTCCTTGTGGTCTCATAACTATCTCCCAGACATCATTCTTTATAATAGACTAGTATTCTAGGATCATGGAGTCCTTCCATTCTTTGTTTTTCCATCCTCTTTGTAGTTGGAAGGTTCTTTATCAATGATGTCACATAGAAACGCCACATAGTAGCTGTATGGTCTAGGTATTTTTATTTCTCTATGCATCCCATATGGAGCGCCATACCTTTCTACATCTTGTATTAGCTCCCATGCCCATGTTGGTTTCTCTTATGGGAATTATTCTTCTGAAGTGGTTCTACAGGCTTCGGTGGTTCTTCCATGTCATGATAATCATGGTCTTCTGGATTTGTTTCTTCTATTTCTGTGTCTTGGATTTTGGTTGATTCGGGTTCTTCGACCTCTTGAATATGTAGTTTTCTAGATCTGGATTATGGTGAGTCTTTGTCAAATGTTATGTCTTTGTTAATGTCCATCTTCTTAAATATTGGAAAGTATGTTCAGTATGCCTTATTTACGTTCTTTTCTGGTGCACATCCCTTACAAATTCCTTCACATTTTTTCTATATTTCTATAATTCATGAAACCTATTTGCATGCAATTGGTAGAACTCTATAATGCACATGTGCAAGCATTCTATGCAATAGTTCACTTGGTTCTATGTATTCATTAACAAATACTTGTTTTGGTTGTCTCTTCAACTTGTACAAGCCTCCCTCTTACTCTCCAATTACTATTGCATCATCTATTGTCGTTCCTTTTGGCCACATTAGTACTTTTCCATAAACAAACGCAACCCTCATTCCCTTTGCATGTAGTGCATAGATGGAGAGAATGTTATTCTTCAATATTGGAACATATAACACATCTTTCATCTTCAAAGATTTCCCAGAATATAGGTTGTAGGAATCTTCTCCACTTTGTTTTATGGGATATTGATAATCATCTCCAAGTTTCACCTTGTAAGGTGATTCATGCTCAAATAGATTGGAGAATGATTCTTTGTATTTTGTCATATGTTTGGATTCCGCACTATTTACAAGTGATCTGAAATTTCAAGATAATTTTTACAAAAAAGCTGCTTGTGAAATTTATTGTTATATACTCAGAAATAGTCTTTAAAAAATGAAATTTAAATTCTTAAACATCCACACATAGGCAAATAAACATAAATAAAACCATGAAATTGATAGAAAAGAGTTGATAATGGAGTTCAACCCTCCCGGGCTATGTATTCAAGCAACTTACAATGGGAAGGGTGATATTATTAAGTCTTCAAATCTTACAATAATGGGTTTCTAGAACCATTTATTTTTTCTATCGATCGCCAACAAAAACATACAACACCACTGCGATCCTCTCGAAATTTTGAGAAAAATGAGTATAAACTAGACCAGGTTTTCTTGAGGCCTCCTCTAGCAAACAAATCAAGAAAATTATGCCCTGCAACTGTATGGATTCCTACCTAGAGAAGAGCGCCCCCATTAATTCATCTAGGGACCTTAGAATTTGTGCATAATCTATGCCTAGGGATCTATGCATAAACACATATGTATGTTTCAGGACCTATGCATAAGCTATGTACCATCGTCCCAAATCATGGTTGAATCGAATTTTAAATAGTCTAAAAGTGGTGGTTTCAGCATCGTTATGGAGCATGAGAAGGAATACCACACACTCTTTTCCCACCCTACATTATTCCCTCAAAATATTCTTCCAAAACTATCGTTATCCATTAAATCAATGGGTGTTTTCCCCAATGGTAAAGGAACTGACATCGAGGGGAAGAGGTTCTGGGGTCAAACCTGTAGGCCTCTCCCCTTCCCGCATGTTCATGGTATAATGGTTTGGATGGTGGAAGTTATTATATGGTACCATGATATAATATTGTTTGCAAAGGTTAAGGTTTGAAATGGTTTAATATGGTTCCAGTGGATACGACTTCGTGGCATTGGAAAATGACTTGGCCATATAACATATGGTTCATGGCATAGAGATATCGTTAAATTAGTAATGAAATATGGTTTTTGGATTTTACTACATCCTGAAGTTGGAGACAGGGATCTCAGTGTTGACAATGGGCTCTAGGGATAAGCCCTTTGCCCCCCCCTTTGAAAACTAATAATCATTGAAACTTATATACAAGTTTTCCCCTATAACTTATAAGGAACACAGGGAGAGGCATGGCTAGGGAAATTGCGTGAAGACTTTGGGTTATAGGGAGATCTTGGGTTCAATTCCCATAGACTCCACCATATTTTTACCAAACCACACCGTATGCAATTTTTTCCAATTTACCCATTTTCAACCTTTTTTTAGTGGTGAAAGTAAGAAATTACAGAATTTTGGATTTTGGTGATTATGTGAGAGAATAATTGAAAATAGGAGAAAAGGTTCAGGTCTAACAAGCAAAGAGAGGGTCAAGGATAAGATGATTTTTGTGCTGATAGGAAGTGTTGACCAATGATAACTATGAAGGGGATTTGTATGTCTGTATTACAGGTCTATAATGTCTTAAAACTCAAATACTGACGCGAATATTGTAGGTTTGAAATGTTCCAAAGATTAATTGGAGATATTGCATGGCCAAAGTGTTTTGGGTATGTTCAAGGATTGAGAACTCAACACTAATGTGGACTTTAAGCTATAATACTATGTACTAGTTGTGAAGTAAGGTTGTAAAGGCATGCATACTGCATAAATTGAGGAAGTAAATTGGTTTAGGAAAGCTTGATGTTATTGAAGATATAATTTTTTGGTTGATTGAAGGAAAAAATATTTTGAAAGAGAAGTCAAGTACACATTTGAAAAGAGAAAAACATAGTACAATAATATGGTAGTTTGAAGTTCTTCTACAAGATGAGTCTTGCACCTTGAGGTTTGGATACCTCAAACCATCTTAGTTGGATCTAAGAAAACAAGATTGTGCCATGTAGTTAGACTTGGTGGTCTTTGTTCAGTTGGTGTTGATGTAATCACAAAGATTGAAGTCCTCCATTATACTTCATATAAAATTATAAACAAAAGTTTATATACTTATCTTGTGACGTGTCTCTTGTTATGATATATGTTGATGACATGCTTATGTGAACATATGACATTGGTTGATTAGTTTTTGAATGATTATGTACTTAGTAGTGTTATGCACATATTGAACTCTGTCTAATTTTTTAAAAGTAAAAATTTCTAGAGGTTATAGTGCACTGATTCACCCTGATCCCCCACCCTCTCAATCTACCATTTTGTCAAACAATTGGTATCAAAATATGCATTCACCACTAGCCTTACCAACTTAAAGGAGATCCATGGAAAGAAAATGGAAGAACAAGTAGTGTTCTTAAGTTATGATGTTCCAATATTTGTTGTGATAGATTATTTTGGTTGGAGAAGCAAGATGAAATATTATCTAAAGAAGTTTGGTTTTTTGGATATTGTGATGAATCCACCAATTATGTCCAATAAGAATACCAATTCAGTTGCATAGAAAGAATCAAAGAAGGACAACACCACTTGTTTAAAATTTACAATGGATGGATTCTCAATCTCATTCAAACACAGTGTAGGGGAAAACATTTAAGCTAAATACCTATGGTTTAAGTTGAAAAGTGAATACCAAAGATGAAGGAAAGACATTGAAAAATGAAAGCAAGAAATAAAATTCAATCCCACGAAAGATGTGAATAAAGAATAAAAGGATGTGCAAGCATCATACCTTAGTGAAGGTAAGTATCTTTCTAACAACAGTAGAATTGATTTTGATGACAATGAAAATTATCTTGAATATGTTAATAAAGATTCCCTAGAGCAAATTTAAATGGAAATTGATCTCAAATACAATTTGAGGCTTAAAATGAAGATATTGAGGTCCTTAAAAATTTATCAAAAGAAGACTATGGATATGCTTAAGAGACTCAATCATAAGAAGACAAGTTTACAAGATGATCTAGAGAACAAAGTAGATGAAATTGAAATTCTAAAGCCTAAATTGATCAGTCAAGAAAAAAAAGAACAAAAAGAGCCCAATGAAGATTCAAAAGAGATTGAGGAAACAAGGAAGGCCAATGTGGATTTGAATATTCAACTTGAGGAAGCCAAAAGGATAGATGAAGTCATGGAGAAATAGTTGGATAAAATATTTATTCTCATCCATGTATTCTAACAGTGGTCCAACTATAGAAAAGGGTAATGATTCAGAGATCCAAGACAAAGGGATTGGAATAATGGATCTTGAAGATGGGTATTTTAACAATGTTTTGTTTGTAACAAGATTCGTAGTGAATCTACTCTTAGTTTACCAAATGACTCACATTGGTGAAGAAAAGAGAGTAACATTTACACCAGACACGGTGGGGATAGCTGAAATCTCTACCAATAAGGTGATGGATTTGGGATTTTTTGACCATCAATCAAGTATGTACAAGTTCTCTCATTTCCTTCCCTACTCCATAGGGAATGCACTTCCTAAATCCTTCCAATTAGTAAAGCAAGTTGTCACCTGAGACATTTGGACATATAAACTATATATTGCTCTAGGAATTGAGCAAAGAAGGCATGGTGTAAGGGATTCCCTCCATGAATAACTCTAATTTCCCATGCATTGGTTGTGTGGTAGGACAACATCTAGAGTGCAGTTATGAGAAAGGGAAATAAAGGAGAGTTACTCAAGTGCTTGGACTAGTGCATTTATATCTTATTGGACCACTTCCCACACCCTCTTATGGAGGATAAAGCTATGTGTTGACCTTCTTATATGATTTCTCAAGGTTTTTCTAGGTATACTTTGTCAAACTCAAATTTGAAGTCTTTGAGACTCAAGGTCTAGAAAGATCTAGTATATAAACAATGTCGGAACAAGAACAAACTTAATTAGGACTAAGAATGGTAAAGAGTATGTAAATAAGAGTCTTGCAGCATCTCTGTTAATAATGTGGCATCCAAATGCAACATTCGGTCCCCTACACACCACATAAAAATGGTGTGGCAGAGCGCAAAAACAGGGCACTCAAGGAGATGGAAACCTGTATGATTCAAGCCAAGGAAGTGAGTACTAATATATGGGATGAAGCCATCAATTGTGATGCATAAATCCAAAATAGATATCTTCACAAATCAATCAATGGAAAAACAACATTTGAGGCTTGGTTTGGTCATAAGCCAAATATTTCTCATTTTAGGATTTTTGTCTCACGGGATTGAGATATGATTCCTTCAGAAAAGAGAAAGGCCTTGTAACCACAATGAAAGGAGTGCGTCATTGTTTGATATGCTGAATATGCAAAGGGATAAAATATCTTTGATTCCTCATATGAAAATGTCTTGATTGAAAGGAGTGTGTAATTCGAAGAAGAACTCATGCCAAAGCTTGAACTAGCACCAGGGAAATGCTCAACTCTTGCACCACAAGATGATGTAACTCATGAATATTTTTCTGATATTTCTGATATTTTTGATTCTGATATGGATGAAGATGAGGATGAGGATCATGACTCACCCACTCGGCCCAAATGGGCTTAGAAAACCATAGAAGCAGCTGGAGATTTAGCTAGCAATCCACTAGATCCTAGGAAGACTACATCACAATTTAACATTGCTTTCTATGCAAGTGAAGTGGTTCTTATTGATAATGCTTCAGTATGTTTGGATATAATCCTCAACCATATAAGGAAGCATCACTTGACCCAATATTCCAAACATCTATGAAACAGGAGTTCAAATCATTGCAAGACAACGGGACTTGGGAATTGGTTTGCTTACCCTCCAAGAGGAAACTAGTGCAATGCAAACGGGTTTATTATAAAAATGTATATGCTGATGGTTAAGATGTAAAATATAAGGCAAGGATGGTTTAAAAATTGTACTCTCAATTAGTCTTTCATAGATATTTTGCTATTTATTAATTCTTTAGTAATAAATAATAATTAGTGGAGCTTCTCTTCTTTCTTTATTCAATTATATAATTAATCATAATAAAAATTTTATACATACTATGTATAAAATACATAGAATTAAAACACTTGTTAACATTTGTCTTCGGGAATAATGTGTCATGATCCCTAGACTTAACGACACTTCTTCATGAAGGTCAAGTAGATATATGGCTCAATACTACTAGGCTAGGCAACTCTAAACATCCTTGCATGTTGGATTACCCTCGTATAATGTTGTAGCTCTTCAGTACTTGACGAGAATACATAAATTAAAATTTCATTTAATCACTTATAAATAAGTATGATGAGTTCAATATTATTCTCGAGTCGTTTTCACTCGGAAGTTATTAAATTCTTTTCACTAATCCCTAGCACTTACCATATCCCATAATCAATGCCTATAACAGGGAGTTACAAATGAAGTGCACTTCCAGAGCTCTCGCTCAACACTAAATGCTAGGATGTACTTGTACGATACAGCTAGGGATACAATGGCCAAAGATCCGATGCTACACGGCTTATGCTCAACATCAACATGGAATGTTCTAGGGCTTATGCCCAACATTTCCAGTTATATTTTCATGTGTTCCAGAGATTTATTGTAACATACTCACTTAAGCAACACTAAAAAATTTCTTAGTGTACAACATCTATTTCCACATTTAGACAATCATCTTTGAAAATTTATGAAGGGATATATATATACCCAACATGTTAGGAAGTAAGCTTAGGAATAATTCTGGATTTTACTCCCCATATATAAGTGGTTTTAAAAAAAATAAACAATCATCATGTTATTAGACTCTCTGCCTATCCAAACATTGAAATAAGATTTTGTATTCAGAGTGCTCAAAAGAAAACCATAGTACTATTTATGTGTTCATTAGGAGAGTGTGTACCTATCCATTGCTACAAAATATTCTTAAGAAAACAACTCGTACCTTCATTACAAACACCCATTATTTTTTCTTTCAGGACGTTCCTCTATCATACTAAGTCATACTATCAATAGGTATCTATAGTGTTATTATTTATTTATGACATATGCATTTATATGAATCCATAGCCTACGGAAAAATCCTTTGTGCATTTTCATCTCATAATACCCTTACCCATCTTAGCAACTAATTTGCAGTAGACTCAAGGATCTTACAACGCATTGCTTTTTGTGGTAACCCCATCAACTCAAGGGACTATCCATTCTATTTCTAATCAATTGAAGCATTGGGGTGGGGTACACTTTCATTTGTTTCCAATGTCATATCTTAACCGTATTCAATCAATAATTGATCAGTCATGTTGATAACATTATCTTGATATGATTCCAATAAACTATTGTAAGTAACCTTAAGAGATATCGTCCACAAACATTTCATCACCCTAGTGCTTTAATCAATACTAGTGTGTGGAATAAACATTATGATAGCTTTCCTTGATCCTCCTCAATGCAGTATTAAATCAATTAATAAGGTCGCAACATCTCAAGTACACAAAATAATACCGAGACATGAAACATATAGACACAAAGCAAAAGAGATGCCGATGTACGTGGTTCACCCAATCCATGGGATACATCCACCAAAACTGTCATGATGTGTAATTTCTATTCAAAATAACCAGTTACAATTGCAACAATATTTGTGGCTCTACTTATTTTAAATGAAGTCCCAAAATGTTAAGCACAACTATACTTAGACTTATGGATCCTACCAAGGAAAATGTATATTTACGACCAGAATAAAACATCTTTATATCACTGACACTTACACAGATTAATTATAGTACACAGCGTATAATGTCATTGCATCCCCATTCGGATGTATAAACATACATATATATATCCCATATATACCTTAGCAATAAGAACGCAGGTAGCCTTCAGCTCCAGCAGGTACAAAAGAAAAGTCACTAGATTCAATCCAAATGCTGAGGTTTACACACTCTCAGATTTCATTTAATATAATCGAATGTCTTATTCGCAAACACGCAGAGGGTTTAAACAAAAATATAAATATGAAGTATAGTGATACCATCAACTGGATACGACTCCTACAAATTTCGATGCCAGGTGTTTTTCAATCAATAACTTCTATTCCATTTTTAATATCATACTAATACAAAATCAATAATTCCACTTGAATGAAACTGATTCTTAATTTTCAATGTACGAAATTTGAAATGATAAGCTGAGGATCATGTACTAATGCACCAGTAATTTTTAAGAAAAAATATAAGCAAAGAGATTGTAGAAGCATCCCCTCACCAACATTCCTCTCAACAACATTCTTCTCATCATCGAACTCTCCATTCAAGCATTATTACTTCTCTAAAGGAAACATCGTTTCCCTTTCTCAAAAGTGGGGTCGTCTTTTAAAACCTTTTTCCCTAAAGGTTGTATACCCTAAAGTTGGATCCTCAGGTCAATTATTGTTTCTTCAATGGAGGTGAACCCGTAATAGAGGTGGGTCATGCCAAATCATTATCGACGACCATTGATACTATTGCATGGAAATCTTGCACCCTCCCTCACTGGACAAATTCCTATATCCACCCCCTAAAATTTGCAGCATACGGATTGCACATTCTACTAGAATGATGGGAACCCAAGCTTAGGTGAAGAACCCTATGTCCCTACAAGCATAGGACAGACTCGCAAAGGCTGAGATGTGCAGATTGGTTCAGTTTTGTTTTAAGAAATCCTAGCCAAAGGCTTGTTTGCGTCAATGAATACAAGATTTCGCATGTGAATTAATACTCATATCCTATGAAAACCGTAAATGGTATTAGGGATTAAAAAATTTCAACAGTCAAGTCTCTATCAAAATGGGTGGAGGGATATCATCTTAAGGATCACATCACCTCAAAAACAGTAAAAATAGTATGGAAGTCAACAAGGGGCTTTCAATAGACAACCAACCTACCTTCTGTGCAGAAGTGAAAAACGTCATGTCTATGCAGGTATATATAAATGAATCACATCTCACAACCAACAATAATTAGCATGGATGTCAAAAATGATTGCGATTAGATAGCTGACCTATCTTCTACGTGTAGGTTTAAATCTTGATATAAATGAAAGTATGAACAAAACTCCATCGCCTTGAAAACATGATGGGATAGAAAACAAGCTTATATGTTTTCTGAAGCCTATAGGATTGATCTAAATGATATTCGAGAACTTACACAGCACCACAGTGTAGTTTCGATTGCGCGCATCCTACGCAGCATAACCATCCCACGCAGCACGAAAGGCATTTCTTCAAACTCCATCTATCCTTCCTCCCCTCCAAATGCCGAGGTCCCTTCCACTTATAATGCAGGGATCCTTGTTTTTTCCAAAACACCGAGATTCCCCCCCCCCCCTTAAGGAGTGCTATACTTCCACAAATCATGGCAGTAGATCTGCCCTTATTTTTTCCATGGCAGGTCACCCCTAACTTGCGTCATTGTATCCGAAGAGATATTTTGAAATAAAACCGTGGCAGTTGAAATTCAAGAAGAGATGTCAAATTGGCTTATATTACACTTCCGTAGCTAAACATTTAGAAAATTCCACAATAGAGATGGTTCTATTAAGTGATTTATCACGGTAATATATTGCTTAATACTAGCAGTATACCCCTTTTTTTTATATGACCTTCTCTTAATGCAAGTTGTGAAGTACCCTCAAGGAAAACCCGACATAACTCAATTGATAATTGTTTTCTAGGAAAAGGCGATCTTTGTCAAAGATATGTTTTGAGCGTGAATCCTTGGCAGATCAATTAGGGTAATTAAAGAAAAACATAATCTATAGTGTTTTAAAGTGAAGAAATATAAATAAAACATACTTCTTCATCTTGCTTACCAACGTAGACATTTCCTTATCACTACATATTAAACTTACTCTATATATTACTCGAATAAATAACATAAGTCTCTATATATGAGTCTAGGTAGATGGCATATCCCCATTTAATCATTCTATGAGGTATGCCGAATATGACATCTTATTTTCCATTTTTAAGAGGGATACATTACATAGACCTTAAACCCTAGGTTGTTCCTCTTTTAAGTCACGGTTAAGTAATCTTCTCTATCAAGGATTTTCTATTTGTTTGTACATGTATAAAGATTATAGTTTGTA
>LPNX010828369.1:31548-72514 GCA_001517045.1 Pseudotsuga menziesii
ATGCCCTTAAGGCGTAATAGGTAGAATTATCCTTAAAGAACCAGAAAGAAAGTTAGTCCACTTAGGCTTACTTCAACCTATGACGACACTTAAGACCTTATGTTATTTAAGGAATACATTTACTCTTCTTCCAATTCCCAAAGACCCATACACCGTTTAACCTTCTGTAATGGATTCAATTGCATATTGTTTAAGTTGTGTCAAGGTCTGAAGTCTCCTAGTTCTATAACTTAGGGAATTCCTCACCTAACATACAATATTTTACTAGTGGTGCCTTGGCCTTGAGATCCTCACCAGAAACTAAGTACAATAGAAAACCAGAATTTACAAAATGTTCATGGTATACAAGAGGGATATTACATCCTTTCTCCCTTAAAAGTAACATCGTCCTCGGTGTTCTTGTTCAACAAAATTTCATTTCTTTCTTTCTTTCTCTTGTTCTGATCTCCTACGCTCTTACTGATCTTTACAGGTCACAATTGGTTGAAAGCCTATATTTTTCTGTAACAAAACCAGTCTACCCCATAATTCATTTAGTTAAACGAGTCAAAATTCCATAATTTAACTTAAAACATAAACAACAGGTCCTTTTGCAGCATCATACATACAAATTATGGAATCATCTTCTAGTCTTTAACTGTATTTTTATCATCATGGTACATAATTATTTCTCAAAAATGTAATTGATTCATAAGTGATCCACTTGGATACTTAACTAGCCATTCACCTAAGGTAAACCTTTCTTTCACATTTACACATTAAGACATGTAACCGTCTAATGACTTGGAAAATTTGTTAACAAATCTTTCATTTTATTTATTTTTCAAATTCTCCCTTGAGTTCTTTTACCAATTCTCGTGTGGAATTACGTCTATTTCTGAGGTTACTCTCCCTTTTGACCACTTGTCAAAAAATTTATCCTTAGTGACATCAAACAACGTCCTATCTTTCAAATCTCCAGCTTTGCCTAGGTCTTAATATTGATATCATAACTCTTACATGGTTCCCCTCTTGCCTCATTGCTTGAGTTTAGGAATTCCTTTCTACCCAAAAGTAGGTTAGAGTTAGATCATCAATTTTTTCTTGCCACATAATATTCCTAACACGAATGTGCTCACACGACAACCATTTTCCTAACACCATTGTTCTCCCGCAACATGTATGCCTAACACCAATGTGCTCACACGGAAATCACTTGCCTAACACCATTGTGCTCCCGTAGCATGTATTTTCCTTATTCATTTTAAATGTTAATTACAACCTTTGACTATTTGTGATGCAAATTCATTGGTGCTTAACATGACTTCACTATCATTGTCCTGATTCATGACATTGGCTTCACGGTTAATATAATTAACATCTATTGATAAGCATAATTTTCATTCATTTTATCAACATTTCCTAAATTGTAGTGATTGTACCCTTACCATCATTCATGTTTCATACAATCTCATAATTCATTCAAAATAAACCACCACTTATTTACAAGTGGATTTAAAATTAATGTCTTACGTTGATCATGAGATGGTCAGAATCATAGTACAGCTCTGCAATGTCAGTACATAACACCACAATCTACAGTTAATCCTTGGTTCATAAAAACCTCAAAATATGAAATTTATAATAAGACAAAAATAAAACAACACTCATTCTTGAGTGGTTTAGCTCCCTTATTTAAGCTAGTGAATTTTTGAAACAAATAGTCCATTTTCAATTGGTGGTGTTCCACGCATACTCTTGCAAGTTAGTCCATAACATTATGCGTCATTCATTCACTTATCATTTTAAAATATTAATAGAAACTTATAAAAACTCATTCATTAGATCTGCAACTCGAACATTAAAGCAAAGATTTAAATATCCGAACTATAATGATTTCGAAGTAAAGTTCTTACTCTATCCTTTGGATTCAATCAAAATGATTCAGCTAGCAAAATAATCCAAGGACGATATTTCCCCTTTAAATATGTTCAAACTAAATCATGCATTAAGAACATGCATCTTATAAATGCCATCAAAATCTTGTTAGATATACCCCAAACTCAAATCAATGCATTAGTGGAATTTGGACACCCTTACACATTATCAGACTTAAGGCTAGTCCAATGCATTACCAGCAATTTCAACGGCAATGCTTATTAGATCTATTCAAGACAACATAATGCATTACATAGATTGGGCATCAAACGTTAAAGTATATAATTCATAACCAAATCATGGTATCAAATTCGTACACTCTGATCCAAAAGGAATTTACACGCATTGAATCTAGATATGACTTAGATGGAATGAAATTAAACAATTACGTGTATCAAGATATTGTAAAGCATTATTAACAACTAACCAATCGTAGCGATCTAGTTGCGGCAGTGGACAAGTAATAAAATTTATATTATACCCGTTGGCTCTCCCCTACAACACTAAAGGTAACTACGAGTAACATGTACACACATGAAAACAATTTTATGTATGAAAAGCTACAAAATTATGATTACACAAGTGTGATTTACAATAAACAACCATTCACGCATCTGCACCATCAATACAAGGTTGCTTGATTCCAAATCGATTTGGTATTTAAGAAAACTCAAAACGCGGATGGTATTTTCATTTGGAGATCATACTCCTAAAGTCATATGTCAACTAGGAACATAGTATGTAGAGTATAGAGTGTTAAACAACGCAAATCTCTACTGTATTCATGCATCAGATATGCTCACCAATTTAAACACATGACAAGAAATCGAACCAATTATTCGATATATAAAAATGTCAAATATTTTATGCACAAAATAAACATACAAAGGGAAAATGACCGCTCAGTTAAGTACTCTCTGAAAGCTGATAACAAGCTAGCATAAAACACTCTCGGATGAAAGAAGAATAAGGATTTACGCTGGATTTTCTTTGAAAAGAACAAATAGATTCTCATGAAAATAAGTTCTCTCCGAAAAGCTAATAGTATGTTGTTATACAATGAAACGTATGCATAGCATAAACAAATCTTGCACAAAGGAAGATAAAACCTATACAGGATTGAAAAGAACAAAAAAATTATTGCGAAGATATATTGCATAGTGGGATCACCCTTACTAAGCGATACCAACAACAAATATAAAACAGTAATCATTTTCAGGAAAAGGGAAGTATTATTACTGATTCACAGAACCTGCAAACCTTTTTATCATTTCGCTTGCCGAATTCCCCGTAGCGATCTCTTTTTGATCTGTTGAGTATCCTCCCTTCCTTGAATGTGAAACCCCAACATGAATCTTTCCCCAATTTTTTTTCTCCCCATCCATCATTTCCATGCATCCATCAAATTCATTCTATTATTTAGTATTAACATCTTCATGCCTTCTAACTTCATGTTGATCCCAAATAGGCCTGAGTGCTGTCACTTCCATGCTCTGATACCATCTGTAACATAGTGACGTAAGCAACACTAAAAATTTTCTTAGTGTACAACATCTATTTCTACATTTAGACAGTCATCTTTGAAAATTTGTGAAGGGATATATATATACCGAACATGTTAGGAAGAAACCTTAGGAATAATTTTGGCTTTTACTCCCCATATATAAGCGGTTTAATAAAAATAAACAATCATCATGTTATTAGACTCTCTGTCTATCCCAACATTGAAATAAGCTTTTGTATTCAGAGTGCTCAGAAGAAAACCATAGTACTATTTATGTGTTCGTTAGGAGAGTGTGTACCTCTACATTGCTACAAAATTTTCTTAAGAAAACAACTCGTACCTTCATTACAAACACCCACTATTTTTTCTTTCAGGACGTTCCTCTATCATACTAAGTCATACTAGAAATACGTATCTCCAACGTTATTATTTATTTATGACATATGCATTTATATGAATCCATAGCATATGGAAAAATTGTTCATGTATTTTCATCTGATAATACCCTTACCCATCTTAGCAAGTAATTTGCAGTAGACTCAAGGATTTTACAAGGCATTGCTTTTTGTGGTAACCCCATCAACTCTAGGGACTATCCATTCTATTTCTAATTAATTGAAGGATGGGGGGGGGGTACACTTTCATTTGTTTCCAATGTCATATCTTAACCATATTCAATCAATCATTCATGATTCGTGTTGATAACATTATCTTGATATGATTCGAATAATCTATTGTAAGTAACCTTAAGAGATATTGTTCACAAACATTTTCATCACCCTAGTGATTTAATAAATACTAGTGTGCCAAATAAACACTATGATAGATTTCCTTGATCCTCCTCAATGCAGTATTAAATCAATTAATAAGGTAACAACATCTCAAGTACACAAAAGAATACCGGGACATGAAACATATAGACACAAAGAAAGAGAGATGTCGATGTACGTGGTTCACCCAATCCATGGGCTACGTCCACCAAAACTATCATGCTGTGTAATTTCTATTCAAAATAACCAGTTACAATTGCAACAATCCTTGTTGCCCAACTTATTTTAAATGGAGTCCCAAAATGTGAAGCACAACTACACTTGGACTTATGGATCCTTCCAATGAAAATGTATATTCACAACTAGAAGAAAACATCTTTATATCACTGATGCTTACACAGAAGCATCCCCTTGCTAGCATTCCTATGAACAACATTCTTCTCATCATAGAACTCCCCATTCAAGCATTATTTTATCTCTAAAGGAAACATCGTTTTCCTTTCTCAAAAGGGGGGTCTTCTTTTAAAATCTTTTTCCCAAAAGGCCGTATACCCTAAAGTTGGCTCCTCGAGTCAGATATTGGTTCTTCAATGCAGGTGAAAGTTTAACAGAGGTGGGTCATGCCAAATCATTATCGGAGACCATTGATACTATTGCATGGAAATCCGGCACCCTCCCTCACTGCACAATTTCCTATATCCACTTCCTAAAATTTGCGGCATATCGGTTGCACATTCTACTATAATGATGGGAACCCAAGCTTAGGTGAAGAACCCTATGTCCCTACAAGCATAGGACAGACTCGCAAAGGCTCATATGTGCAGTCTGGTTCAGTTTTGTTTTAAGAAATCCTAGCCAAAGGCTCATTTGCGTCAATGAATACACGATTTCACATCCATCAAAAGGGTTTAAACTGCACTAATTCCCAGTGGTTTCTCAACAGATTACTACCTCCATGCCGAGGGTATGAACTTATGGGGATAAAAAATATAACAGCATAAGATCTTAGACCTATTTATTCACGAACGATTTTCAGCAGATGATAGGCCTACCTAACTGCATGCAGCATATGTCTTACTCAAGTGGGGGGGGGGGGGGGAATTAATACTCAGATCCTATGAAAACCATAAATTTTATTAGGGATTGAANGTATCATCTTAAGGATCACATTACCTCAGAAACAGTAAAAATACTATGGATGTCAACAATGACCTTTCGAAAGAGAGCTGACCTACCTTCTGTGCGCAGGTGAACAACCTCATGTTTATGAAGGTATATATAAAGGAATCACATCTCACAAGCAACAGTAATTAGCATGGATGTCAAAAATGCTTGCAATTATATAGCCAACCTATCTTCTACGCGCAAGTGTAAAGCTTGATATAAATGAAAGTATGAACAAAACTCCATCGCCTTGAAACCATGATGGCATAGAAAGCAAGCTTATATGTTTGTCGAACCCTACAGGATTGATCTAAATGAGATTCAAGAACTTACATAGTACCACATTGTAGTTTCAGCCGTGGCCATCCTACACAGCGCAACCATCCCACGCAGCACGTAAGGCATTTCTTCAAACTCCGTCTATCCTTCCTCCCCTCCAAATGCCAAGGTCCCTTCCCCTTATAATGCAGGGATCCTTGTTTTTTCCAAAAAATTGAGGTTTCCCCCCCCTTAAGGAGCGCTATGCTTCCACAAATTACAGCGATAGATCTGCCCTTATTTTTTCCGTGGTAGGTCACCCCTAACTTGCATCGTTGTATCCGAAGAGATATTTTGAAATAAAACCGTGGAAGTTGAAATTCAAGAAGAGATGTCCAATTTACTTATATTAAACTTCCATAACTAAACTTTTAGCAAATTCCACAATAGAGATGGTTCTATTATGTGATTTATAATGGTAATATCTTGTTTAATACCAGTAGTATACCCCTTTCTTTATATGGCCTTCGCTTAATGTAAGTTGTGAAGTACCCTCAAGGAAAACCTGACATAACTCAATTGATAATTATTTTCTAGAAAAATGTGATCTTTGTCAAAGATATGTTTTGAGCGTGAATCCTTGGCAGATCAATTAGGGTAATTAAAGCAAAACATAATATGTAGTGTTTTAGAGTGAAGCAATATAACTAAAACATACTTCTTCATCTTGCTTACCAACGTAGACATTTCCTTATCACTACATATATAAATTACTCTATATATTACTCAAGTAAATAACAAAAGTCTCTATATACAAGTCTGGGTAGATGGGATATCCCCATTTAATCATTCTATGAGGTATGTCAAATATGACATCTTCTTTTCCATTTTTAAGAGGGCTACATTACATAGCCCTTAAACCCTAGGTTGTTCTTCTTTTAATTCATGGTTAAGGTAATCTTCTCTATCAAGGATTTTCTATTTGTTTGTACATGTATAAAGATTATAGTTTGTACTCATAAAAGTAAGTCACTCTCATCAAGGTACCATCAACACCTTCTTTGAGAAGTAATCTTGTAGCTAAACCTTTAGAAGCGTTTCACCTTTAAATAACTTTAATATGATTATAATATATATATATATATAGGATGAAGCTTGAGCTACTTAATATGAGTTAAAGGGGGAATCCCCTTGGCACTTGATGCCCTTAAGGTGTAATAAGTAGAATTGTCCTTAAATACCTACAAGGTAAGTTAGTCCACTTAGGCTTACTTCTACCTAGGACAAACTTAAGATATTATGTCATTGAAGGAAGACCTTTACTCTTCTTCCAATTCCCAAAGACCCATACACCATTTAACCTTCCCTAGTGGATTCAATTTCCTATTGTTTAAGTTGTGTCAAGGTCTCAAGTCTCCTAGTTCTATAACTTACGGAATTCCTCACCTACCATACAAGCTTTTACTAGTGGGGCCTTGGCCTTGAGCTCCTCACTAGAAATTAAGTACAATAGAAAATCAGAATTTACAAAATGTTCATGATATACAAGAGCGATATTACATTTATGGTCAAGGGAAATGTAAGTACTCATGTGCTCCAGAGCCTCTTGCTCAGCAAAAAACATCTCATCGATCATATGCTTTAGGGTCCATGCCCAACACAAACATTTCATCAATTATGTGCTTCAGGGTCCACGCCCAACAAAACCAGCATATATATCCATATGTATCATCAACAATTGGATTTCACCCAATATACAAAAAAAATCATCATGTTCATATGCATTGGGTTCTTTGACCCAATATAAAATAAAACAACAATATAATCATCATGAATAATAGGCTTATGCCTATAAATGGTGCATCCGAAATCCAGGATATTACATCCCTCCCCGCTAAGTACAACACCATCCCTTGTGCTCTAGGGACTATGAATGATATCATGAAACAAGGCAGGGTAACCCTTTCTCATGGTGGCCTCATTCTCCTAGGTAGCCTCATCTACCTCAAAGTGCTTCCACTGCACTTTCAGTTGAACTACAGTGCACTTCCGAAGTTGCACTTCTCTGTTGTCCAATACATGCAAAGGCCGAGGGGAAAAATCCTCCTCAAGTTCCACCTTTAATAATGACCAATCAATGACATGCTTAGTGTCATAAACATATTTCTTTAGTACAGATGCATGGAAAACATTATGAACTCTTACGTGAGCAGGTAATGCTTGTTCATAAGCCGCTGGTCCTTTCTTGGCCAAAATTTCAAAAGGTCCACAAAACCTAGGTGCTAACTTACCACACCTATCTAATCTCAACGAGCTCCGTTTTACTTTCACTTTCAAGTACACATGCTCACCTACTTGATAGTTGTTATCTTTTCTTTTCTTATCTACATAACTTTGCTAATGGTCTTGTGCCTCTTTAAGGTTTCCCTAGACCTTAGCAACTAGCTATTGAAAGTCCAATAACAGGTCAGGCCCTAACATGAGCCGATCCACTGGACTGTCCCAAGTAACTGGGGTCATACACCTTCATCCATAAAGTACCTCGAAAGGACTCATCTTGGTGGAATTCTGATACCCGTTGTTATATGAAAATTCTACAAGGTGCAGATAATCCTCCCACTTGGTGGGATTGTTCATAACATACATTCAAAGCATGTCTTCCATAATTTGGTTTACTCTTTCAGTCTGTCCATCCGTCTATGGGTGATAAGCAGTGCTAAAGTTCAGCTACGTCTCTAATCGAGATAATAAATATCTCCAAAAGTTTATTGTAAACTTAACATCTTGATCTGAGATAATTGCTTTGGGAATCCCATGCAATCTAAATATCTCTTTTAGGAAGATATCGACACAGTTCACGGCCTTGTAGGTCGATTTCATGGGGATGAAGTGTCATGCCTTTGACAGCTTGTTAATGACTATGAATATATAATCATTTTTCTTTTTTTCTTTTCGGTAATCCAGTAATAAAATCCATAGTGATAACCTCCCACTTCGATTCTGAAATGGGAAATGGATGTAGCAATCCTGAAGGATGTTGGTGCTCAGCTTTAACTAGCTAGCATTCCTGACATTTCACAATAAACATTGCAATGTAGGCCTTTAACTTTGGCCATAAAAGGTGTTTCTTGATGGAAAATATCATCTTTTGATATCCCAGGTGCCCCGAGCAGGGTTCCCTATGAAATTCTATGAGGATGTCGAAACGAATGTCCCCTCCACCTAGAACATACAATCTATCCTGGGGCCATAGTTTTACGAAGTCATCCACCTTGTATTCCTTCTGTTGTTGGAACAACCGCTCCTCCTGGACCTTCTTGAGGATTTCAACATAAAACGGGTCAACCTTGTTGGCCATTCTAATCTTCTCATGCAAATTTTCATCAGTTTGAGTCAAGGTCACCTCATATATCATATGAGTTCATCGACTCAAAGCATCGGCAACTTTGTTCTCTTTGCCCTTAATATGCTTTAGTTCAAAGTGATACTCACTCAGAAAAGACAACCATCTGGCTTGCCTCATCATTTATATTGGGTTGATTGAATAAATATTTTAGACTCATATTGTTGGTATTTAGAAGGAACTTCCTTCCCATGAGGTAGTGCCTAGACATCTTTAGAGTGTGGATAATGGCCGCTAGCTCAAGATCGTGTGTGGGATAATTCTGCTCATGCTCTTTTAATTTCTTCGATTCATAACAAATCACATGATCCTTTGGCAAGAGGACTCCTCCAAGTCCTTCCTTGCTTGCATTCATGCATACAACGAAATCCCCATTGGGATCCGCAATCGATAACACTGGTCAGTCCATAAGAACTTGTTTTATTTCTTCTGCAAAGGCGTCATGGGGCAAGTGATTCTCGATAATTTCTCAATGAAATTTTGATAATATCTAGCTAATCCCAGGAATGACCTAATGTTAGTGACACTAGTCGGGGTAGGCCAATCCTTTATGGCTCGAATCTTTTCCAGGTCCACAACTATTCCTTCCTCGGATATGATGTGACCTAGGTACTGTATTTGTGGTTTGTAAAACTGACATTTACTAAACTTAGTGTAGAGCTGGTGATCCTCAACACTCAAAGTACTATGAGAAGGTGTTCTTCGTGTTCCTCTTTATTCTTGGAATAAACCAAGATGTCATAAATAAAGACTAGTACAAATTTATCTAGATATTTTAACTGAATATGTTGTTCATCATACACATAACGTTTGCAGGTACATTGGTCAGCCCGAATGGCATAACTACAAACTCGTAGTGCCTGTACCTCATACGAAAGGCGGTCTTGGGAATATCTTTGTCTCGGATCCGTACCTGATGCTACCTAGATCGCAGGTCAATCTTCAAAAATATTTTGGATCGTCCCACCAGGTAGAACAAATCATCGATCCTAGGGAGTGTGTAGTGGTTCTTTATAGTCATTTTGTTCAACTGACAGTAATCAATGCACATCCGCATCATACCGTCCTTCTTATTTACGAACAAAATTGGTGCTCCCCAAGGCAAGACACTGGGTCAGATATACCCTTTCTCTATTAACTCCTACAACTGTAGTTTAAGTTCCACTAGTTCTGGTTCACTCATGCGGTAAGGGGCTTTGGAGGCTAGAATTGATCCTCGGGTCAGTTCGATTGAAAAGTCTAGGTCTTGTTTTGGAGGTAAACCATGGATTTCCTCGGGAAATGCGTCCTTGAATTCTTCAAGAACGGGGAAATATTCTATGCGTTGTTCTTTATCAGACTCTACATCTAAGATCTTCACCGCAAACAACTTACAGCCCTTCCTAACACACTTCTTCACTTGTAAGGCAGAGATTTGTCTTACAAAAACTTTCTTTGGGATTCCTTGAACCTTTACTTGGTTCCCTTGGCTATCAGTACAAAATATAGACTTGTGTAGACAATCGAGCATGAAATGGTGCTGTTCCAACTACTCCATGCCGATAACAATATCCTACGATCCTAAAGGTAGGATGTTCAAGTTTACCTTAGTAAGGAAACCATTCAGGTTTACTTCACATTCTTTAACAATTTCCGAAACCTTCTGTTTCATACCGGTGGCTAACTATACCAACCAAGGTTTATCATGCTTTACTTTACCTAACTTGCATAGATTAACAATCTTAGGTGCAGCATAGCTTCGGAAAGTACCTGGATCAATAAGTATTGAAACTGTGAAATACCACATATACCTTAATGCTTTAAGTCATGTGTTTCCGGATTAGTTGTCTGCAAAAACATGTTTAGTAACCTTTTCCACCAATAAGCCTTATACTGTATTCATAACATCATCATCATGTAATAGAAAAAATAAATAAATAAATTTGCACAAGATAATAATACCAATGAGACAACCATATTCACGTGGTTCACCTTGTCCACGAGGCTACGTCCACCAATCAATTTGCTAGTTCCTTTATTACATTAAACAAATTACGCAGCACTTCCACTACAATCTTCTTTCCTTTTCTCAAGGAATATTCTTTCCCTTCCAAGGAAGAGTAGAGAGGCTCCATGCTCTCTCTCAATATGAAAATCAGTGACAAAGAAAATAAACTACATCCAAGGATTAGAAAAATAAGGAAATAGTCTTCAATGCACTTCCTTAGTATGCATTTTTAACCAACTCAGAAACAATAAAACTTCTTAGAAGGTGAGTATGTGCTTATTTAAACACTAATAGGGGGTAGATCTCAGGCTCGATAGGCTATCCATTGCTATAATAAGATTTATATTTTCCAACAACTAAAACACCACTAAACCCTTTCTCAAACGATTTTCTGCACGACTCTCTAGATACTTTTCCATGTTCCTGAGAACGTTGTACCTCCACGAAGATTTTGGTTTGAACCATAAAAACAAACTATGCTCCAATATAAACATCGATTTGAATAGTAGGTCTCTTAGAAACATAGATAATAATAATTTTCACCTCAATGCCTGAGCATAACTAGAGGAATACTCTAAGAGTCGATAGGCTCCATGGATGAGTTCCAAGTTTGAAGCATCAAACTGGTAGACTTAACTCCTAAAGGATGAAACCAAACAAATCCTGTGCAAATCCAAATGGATCTTCCTTAACGACTTCAGGTGCAGCAAGTATAAAACAACATAGAAAATATATCTTAAGAAAAGGATCTTTTTATCAAACATCATAGATTTCATGATGCAGCGAAGACATCCACACGCTGAAGATATCCTTCGGACTGGATATTCTTTCAAGAAAATATATATATATATATATAAATGAATGGAAATCTATAGGACGGTTATGTTTATCATTTTGGTATCCAATGATTCTAACTCACTTAAGCCAATTCGCACTAGCAGACAAAGCTGTTTATTTATATGTTACAGTTTCTCTTCTTATTTTGTAACTTGACGCGATTATTGGCCAATACGCAGTCTATTAAATCATAGCCTGTGTTTATATATCATAAGGAAAAACGCACTTTATTAAATCGAAGCCTGTGGTGAAATCGTCAGGCTTACAATCAAGTCACCAGGCATACAAGGAAATCATAGGTAACATGGAAATTGCTAAATCCAAAACAAAGTCCAAACATAGATTGATATTACCCTTTGGCAATAGCTTCTGCAATTGAATCCAATGAAAAACAAGGCAATGCTATATCGAAATGCAAATACAAACCACACAGCGAATTTGACCTTTTCGGCAAATCAAATATCAAAAGTAAAAAGGCATGGAAATCATTAGATTCAGAACCAGGATCTACTCAAATGCACTCATGATTTCCACTGGAAGAACTCCTACGCATACCCATATTCTTCATAAAAAAAAATGGAATCCCTATTGTGAAACTTCCCCCCCAATAGACCGCGTAGGGAACTCTCCCTACAGCTCAACACTTGATGCTCCACATCGGGCACCCCTAGAATCATTTCATGACTTCTTAAATAGCCAAAGGCAAATGGTATTCATTCCTTGAGGTGAGCGAGGATTCCCCCAAATTGAGGCGTAAACTCAACCACTAACTGTGCCACACAGGTTCCTTTAGTTTTTCCGGTAACTAATTAATTAGGGGCATTTGTTCAGCTCAACTAGTCATTGCCTCACTCCCCAAGATACTTCTTTTAACTAAAATTAAAGGTGAATAAAATTAGGTATAGCGTACGCTCAAGAAGATGCCTGACAAATTTCCTTGACATTGGGAAGTATTTATAGAAGGATTTGTTTATTAAGTAATTCACCTTAAAGCTTGGGGATTACTATGATTTATAAAGGATCCTTAAAAAATATAATCAACTATATATTTTACTCACCCTCCCTACCAACGTAGGTTTTCCTTCATCTTCAGTTAATATATGTCTATACATGTATTAATTCCATCTATTTTCCAATAAATGTCAATCACACTAGGAATCTCTATATAGTACTCTAGGTAGATGTCATGTCATTTTTATTATTAAGATGATATCTCCTTAGTTCAAGGGAGCTACTTCCTATAGTCCCCTTTGTAATTAATTCTTCAGGTTTCTTTCTCAAAAGATTTTAATCACCATGACATTTTTGTACTGATAAAAAAATAAGTTGCAACCTTCTCTATTCTGGCTTGTTTGTACTAGGATTGAGTATTAGGCTAGGGCGTCTTGAGTTGGGATAAGTTGTATCCATGGTGGGTTTATTTATCCCTTTGTTAAGTTGTGTCATTGCATTAAATCTCCTAAGTATTTTCACTTAGGTGGTTAACTTTTATAAGCTTCAAGGTGTTGTCTTGGTTGGGCCTTGGCCTTGAGCTCCTCAGCCATATGAGTACGTTAACATGCGAAATTAAAAAATATTCCATGGCATATGAGAGGGATATTACATCCTCCCCCCCTAAAAAAATAACACCGTCCTTAGTGTTGCTGGTTTCTTCGACAAAACTTTTACTTTTCTCTTGAGTCATCTCTTCTTGCTTCACCTTGCTTGGATCTCTTTCAATTTTTTTGATCCTTGTAGGTTCGTAGGACCTGCAGTTTTCCTGTAGCATAAAATCGGGTCTTCCCAAATTTTACATAGGTAAAAGTCAGTTCATCATGAAACATAAATAGCAGGTCTTTTAGAGCATCATAGCTACAATCTAGTCTTTTTCAGTAATTCATGTTCAAAATTATAATTCAACTTAAAACATAAACCATAGATCATTTTTGCATTGTGACATAAATATGCACGTCTCCTAATATCAATATTGAAAACAATGTATAACTCATAAATCCAACACTATACAATTTCCATAATCCATAGTGGTTCCAATATACAAGTCAGTTCTATTTGCCAATAAATAGACATATTACCTCATAGGTACCATTTTACCTGTAATGCACATACCTTTTCCCAACATTATTCTTTTCTTTGGATGTCCTTCATCCAAGCACTCCAAGTGCTAATAGTACTTCAAGTACCAATTCAAGCCACCCAACACAAGGACGATACCCTTCCTAAGGCGTATCTCCTTATTGTGCTATTCAGGGTGCTTCACCATGAATCTTTTCTCTGGATGTCCTCCATCCTAGCACTCCAAGTGCTAACAGTACTTTAAGTACCAATTCAAGACACCCAACACAAGGACGATACCCTTGCTAAGGCGTATCTCCTTCTTGTGCTCTTCAGGGTGCTTCACCAAGCTGAGGCACCTCCGTTCTTGCACACCCCCACAGTGCCTAGAGGTTATTCTCTTCACATAGTCCCCCACTCATGTGACAATCCTCTAATGTGTGTGGAATGAGTCTTATTCAAAATTTCTTACATCTAGGCATTTCCATAATGCATAGTGGTCCCTCCCTGGCTCAGGGGAATACAAGGTAGCTTTCATGCACTGCCTCCATCACCACTTCCTCATGGTGACAACCTTTTTCACATGAGATTTTTCTCATATATTATTAACTCATTACAGTCCTAGAGCTTTAGCTTTCCTCATGGCCACAATTTTCCATGCCTGCAATCACTCCATAGGTGGTTAGTTTATCATATTATTAATTCAAAGAGCATCAAATTTTTAGCATAAGTCATGCCTTACCCCATTTCTCATTCATCGGATAAGAGCCTTTTCAATTCTTTTAACACCAGAATTGACAAGAAGGCATTCATATGAAGCCACAAACCTTTTCAATTTACAACAACACAATTCGCAAGAAGCCACATATAACTTGGGAAATTTGACATTAACGATAGGAAACTCAACATAAAGTCACAAGGGTTAAGTGTAACAGATATTACTATGTGATTGCACTAGCTATTTTTTCTACTGTAACCAAAAACAGATACTTCTTTCAATTGTCCATTCAAACCTTCTGACTTACGAGACCAAAACCATGATTACAGTATTTTTCAAAAACCCTACATTTATGTTCAACTATCTCTGTTATCTACCTTTCATGTGTATGGGAAGTTCTAGTTGATGCAGTACCTATAGTTAGTTGCTTCTTGCAAATATGTAGTCGCACCACATGATCTCTTATGCAAGGCATGTTCATAATGTGTTCCAGGGCATCAACAATTTAAAGAAACCGCAATTTTTTTATTTTTTTTTAGGTTATAGAAAATTTCATGAATCTCTCTAATTTAAATTAAATCAAAAAGCAATTTTCACAACAATATAATTAACTTTGAATCCATGAACCCGGATTTAAAATATTGTAGAAAATGTTTTGGATTAACTTTTCAATCTCTCAGCATATAAAATATAGTATACTTGCTTAAGGAGCATCATAAATGATTCTAAAAAAGAATTCACAGAATCATTACATTTCCCTAGAATAAAGAATTCAATATAACTAATGGACATATATTGCATAGGCACACATTCGAATACTTAACATATATTGCACAGGCACGCATTCTTAAAATGGCTATTTATTAGAGAACCACAAATGACTCCAGCATGTCCCACATGATGTAGGTTATTGTAACTTAATACAAATTAAGGGTATTGTAAGAAAAAAAATTGGACACAATCAAGTATATATGCTACGTAACCACATTAGTAAGATATGTGGACAGCTTCCAAGAGACTCTATGGCATAATTGTCTTCCTAGTACCTTAGGACTCAAGATTTTTTTGTGCCTATAGGGATTTTGGTTGCCAAGAAGTCGATGAATTGATTGTATTGTGATTTTTCAAGGAAAAAGAAAAATTTGGATTTGGATTCAATCCGAGTGTATCGCCACAATTCTTTGGCTTCAAACATAAAGGTTCACTAAAAAATAATACTTTCCTATTTGAAAGAGGAAAGAACTTATGGCATGATAATAGTTGAGGGTGGATTGCTTAGAGGAGGCTTATTCATTGTCAAGGACTTCTGGCCTAATATAGATGTACTATTATATATTTAACTATCACTTTGAAGGAGGTTCTTCCCAAATGAATGGCTTTATAATAGGATCCATTTGGAAATATTGGTAATGATCCAACAACAATTTTATTTTAGTGTTAAAAAACAACAAGCATTATCAAATGATGCACAAGCATAGGCCTTTGGCTCTTACTTTGAACAAACAATGGGGTAGCTCAAACAATGAATTTCAATGGATCGTTAATTGGAGAAAAGTTTGACCTTACAACATTTCCTATCAGTTGAGAGATAGAATATCTTCTGCATCTCCCTCGTTACATATCACAAATCTGACGAATCAAACTTACCAACACACTAGCTTGTCCTTCCTACAAGTTGGACTCACATCGTTCGCATGCCTTGTGGATATAGGTCCCACATGAGTTGGACTCATGGCAAGGTGAGTCCACGGGGGCTTCACTTGTTGACCAATATCCTATCATGTTAGTTCATATGGTGGGTTTTAAAATTGTCAAAAATTGAACCAATATATTGCATGTATTGGGGGGATGAGGGGTTTAAGGTGGGGGTGGGTAGGGTGGTTTATAAGGATTGAGGTACAAAAAGGTGTGGGGAGGAGGTTTTAAGAATTGGGAGGGGGTTTCAACAAAAACAGTTTGGGTCAATATCTCTAGAAATTAAGGGTATTCTTTAATATCCCACGATCGCACGTGCTATGTGAGAGGTTCACTAAGTGAAGTCCCCGTGGATGAGTCAGGCTTATGGAATGGGAAAATGTCCCCAACAGAAATAAAAGGGTGTGTCACCTCATTTAACAAATAATTTTTTTATAGAAACACTAGCAATCCTTTAGAGATTTGTCCATTGGAGAGTCACCCTTCTATGTGGGTCTTTGGAAATGTGTCAAAAGTCAAGACCATAGCTTTACATACTTGATGGCATAATCGATGTATGTGGGTAAGAAACGATGTTAATGAATGCTCTACCAAGGCTCGATCTAATAACAATATTGCTTTGGAAGTAGTGAGGTAAGTGGGTTACTATTTGTATCCATAATTTTCCATATAATATAAGAAGTATTTTTCAAAAACAATTAAAAACTATATATGGTCATTGGTATGCTATATATGCATTGATTCAATAATACAACCATTCAATAGATTGCAAAAGGCATTAATCTTCATTATCAAAACAATCATATATTTTGTTAATTTGATATGATAAATGACAATCTCCTAACGAAAATTGATAAAAATGTTATAATAAGACTAAGGAGAACACAAGTAATCAACAAACAGCTACAACTAGTCGAGATTTTGGCAAGAAACCCCAACGCTCACAAGAAGACAAATTAGATATTTGTAGAATTTATTGAAATTGTGTTTGTACGAGTTTACTAAAACAACCTAAAACTCAAAATGTATACAAAGTAAAATTTTCATCACTAAAAAGGAAACCATGAATTCCCAATCTGTAAAGTATGACATCCACATAAAAAAAAATTACACTTCTAAATAGAGCATTCCATTACCAATTCGGCACAAAAACCAAATCTTGGTTTTTGTATGGATAGAGACATAGATTATCAAGGTTTAGATCTAGAAAGAAACAGCGCAGTCTATCAAGGTTTAGATCTATCAAGAAGCAGCATATGGATAAAGACACAATCTATAGAGGTTGAGATCTATCAACCCCTCACACATTTAATTTATACTATTCGGCACATTTTACTTCATACTATTCTTGTCATTCACACACCAAAAGATAGTATAGAAAAGGGCAAATGTATAAGAGCACCCTTTTGCACAGTAAAAATAAAACATAATGCATAGAATCTCCACCAGGATTACCTTTCTTCATAGGAAATGTTAACACTTTAGGATCAACTCTATCCAGGTAATTTCCCAATGAATCTCCATGCGGTATTTAGTGCCAATAGCATTACCATCCCATCCTTGGCTGTTTCGCCTTCCAAAAACTGTAATACTGGATTCCTCGGCTCTTTCCCACTTCTGTGAACTGTTTTGCAAAAGACAAAATTAGGAGAGAGTACGAACTGCCACAATTTCTTCCAGATATAATCCTGCAAAACTATCATGTTAGCCCATTCTTAAAGGTCCATTGTTGTAGCTGGATCTGATACCATATGTGAAATCCACTTATACCTTAATGCTTTAAGTCATGTGTTTTCAGATTAGTTGTCTGCAAAAACATGTTTAGTAACCTTTTCCACCAATAAGCCATATACTATATTCATAACATCATCATCATGTAATAGAAAAAATAATTAAGTAAATAAATTTGCACAACGTAATAATACCAATGAGACAACCATATTCATGTGGTTCACCTCGTCCATGAGGCTACATCCACCAATCAATTTGCTAGTTCCTTTATTACATTAAACCAATTACGCAACACTTCCAGTACAATCTTCTTTCCTTTTCTTGGGGAAGATTCTTTCCATTCCAAGGAAGAGTATAGAGGCTCCATGCACTCTCTGAATATGCAAATCAGTGACAAATAAAATAAACTACATCCAAGGATTACAAAAATAAGGAAATAGTCTTCAATGCACTTCCTTAGTATGCATTTTTAGCCAACTCAGAAACAATAAAACTTCTTAGCAGATGAGTATGAGCTTATTTAAAAAATAACAGCGGGTAGATCTCAGGCTCGGTAGGCCATCTGTTGCTATAATAAGCTTTATATTTTCCAACAACTAAAATACCACTAAAACCTTTCTCAGATGATTTTATGCACGACTCTGTGGATACTTTTCCATGTTCCTGAGAACGTTGTACATCCACAACGATTTTGGTTTGAACCATAAAAACAAACTATGCGCCAATATAAACATTGATTTGAATAGGAGGCCTCTTAGAAACATAGATAATAATCATTTTCACCTCAATGCCTGAACATAACTAGAGGAATACTCTAAGAGTCGATAGGCTCCATGGATGAGTTCCAAGTTTGAAGCATGAAACTGGTAGACTTAACTCCTGAAGGCTGAAACCAAACAAATCCTGTGCAAATCCAAATGGATCTGCCTTAGCGACTTCAAGTGTAGCAAGTATAAAACAACAAAAAAAATATATCTTAAGAAAAAGATATTTTTATCAAACATCATAAATTTCATGATGCAGCGAAGACATCCACACACTGAAGATATCCTTCGGACTGGATATTCTTTCAATAATAACAAAATATAGATAAAAATGAATGGAAATCTACAGGACGGTTATGATTATCATTTCCGTATCCAATTATTCTAACTCATTTAAGCCAATTTGCACTAGCAGACAAAGGGGTTTATTTATATGTTACAATTTCTCTTCTTATTTTGTAATGTGACGCGATTACTGGCCAATACACAGTCTATTAAATCACAGCCTATTTTAATATATATATCATAAGACAAAACACTCACTATTAAATGCCAACCTGTGCTTATATATCATAAGGCAAAACGCACTCTATTAAATCACAGCCTGTGGTGAAATCGTGAGGCTTACAATCAAGTCACCAGGAATACAAGGAAATCATAGGTAACATGGAAATCGCTAAATCCCAAACAAATTCCAAACACACATTGATCTTACCCTTTGGCAATAGCTTCTTCAATTAAATCCAACGAAAAAAGAAGGCAATGCTAGATCAAAATGCAAATACAAACCACATAGCAAATTTGACCTTTTCGGGAAATCAAATCTCAAAAGGAAAAAGGCATGGCAATCGTTAGATTCAAAACCAGGATCTACTCAAATGCACTCGATATTTCCACTGGAAGAACTCCTACACATGCCCATATTCTTCAAGAAAAAAAATGGAATCCCTATTGTGTAAATTCCCCCCCAATAGACCGCACATGGAACTCTCCCTACAACTCAACACTTGATGCTCCACATCGGGCACCCCTAGATTCATTTCGTGACTTCTTAAATAGACAAAAGCAAACAGTCTTCATTCCTTGAGGTGAGCAAGGATTCCCCCAAATCTAGGCATAAACTCAGCCACTAACTGTACCCCACAGGTTCCTTTAGTTTTACCAGTAACTAATTAATTAGGGCCATGCATTCAGCTCAACTAGTCATTGCCTCGCTCCCCAAGATATTTATTTTAACTAAAATTAAAGGTGAATAAACTTAGGTATAGTGTACACTCAAGAAGATGTGTGACAAATTTCCTTGACATTGGAAGGTATTTATAGAAGGATTTGTTTATTAAGTAATTCACCTTAAAGCTTGGGGATTACTATGATTTATAAAGGGTCCTTAAAAAATATAATCAACTATATATTTTACTCGCCCTCCCTACCAACGTAGGTTTTCCTTCATCATCAGTTAATATATGTCTATACATGTATTAGCTCCATCTATTTTCCAATAAATGTCAATCACACTAGGAATCTCTATATACTACTTTAGGTAGATGTCATGTCATTTTAATTATTAAGATCATATCTCCTAAGTTCAAGGGAGCTACTTCCTATAGTCCCCTTCTTAATTAATTCTTCAGGTTTCTTTCTCAAAAGATTTTAATCCCCTTGACGTTTTTGTACTGATAAAAAAAAAGTTGCAACCTTCTCTATTCGGGCTTGTTTGTACTAGGATTGAGTATTCCGCTAGGGCGTCTTGAGTTAGGATAAGTTGTATCCATAGTGGGTTTAGTTAGCCCTTTGTTAATTTGTGTCATTGCATTACGTCTCCTAAGTATTTTCGATTAGGTGGTTAACTTTTATAATCCGCAAGGTGTTGTCTTGGTGGGGCCTTGGCCTTGAGCTCCTCACCCAGACGAGTATGTTAACATGTGAAATTACAAAATATTCCAGGGCATATGAGAGGGATATTATCAAAACAGAGGTGTTAAATATCTTAACTTCGATCTCAACCATTGTAGCTTGATGGTTTGCATATCGGACATCTAATGCTGCATAGATTCGTAGGGTTCCCGCCATATCCTCAATGGTAGGCTCTTCTTGCAGGTTATGCAAGACTCCATTGTTCTTATTCTTACAATCTTGGGAATAATGAGACCCATTTCACTTGCATCACTTGATCGCTAAAGGCGTAGCATTGGGTCAACTTGCCACTTGATTATTACCATTAGAAGCTGGTAGATAAGGCTTCATACCAGTTTTGTTGAAGTTCTTGTTCCCTTGAAAGATAATATTTTTCTTTCTATAAGGCTGCGGGTTTGACCCAGGCTTGCGGTTATCAAAAACATTTCTATATTTTTCTCTCTTTTGGTTCTGGTTTTCTTTCCATAACTTCCCATGCTCATAGAACAGTCGGTCCTTGTGTAGTGCAGTATCTAGAGTCTTTGGTATGTCAAATTCAATCTTGTCCCAAAAACTGGGAGGAAGATATCCTAGGAACTACTGGATCTTCACCTTCTCTTCTTTGATATATGGTACATAATGCAGTATATCTAGAAATCTATTTATAATAGCACCCATAGTCATGGACCCCATGCATAGTTCTTTTACCTTGCAGTTGAAGAACCTTTCTGACATCTCTTTTTCTTGGAAAATCTTTCGAAATTTTTCCTAGCTTATTTCTCACAGCTCATCTTTCTTGCTGTATTACCATTCAGGTTGTATATGGTGATCCTATCCTACATCACACTTGAATAGTTATGCACCTGGAAATACTTAATCATTCCCAACAACCATTCTTCATCCATTTCTCTCGTATTTACTTCACCTTAATAGGGCGAGTCTCTTATTTTTCGATATTCCGCTAAAGACGGTCATCATTTCTTTGCCTCTTTCTCCGTGGAGAAAGTGAGTCATCACTAGTAGGACCATGATGATGTCCTTTAGTTGCTTCAAGTTTACCTTCTCTTTCTGCTTCTTTTGGGCTACTGGCCCGCACATGGTATGGTTCTCTTTTGGATCTATTGGTGGACTGGGTAGTTTTACCTTGTGGTCTCCCTCCCGTCATGTTATGCAATAATGCTTCATTTATAGCTTGCTATTCCTTTCTTTCATTTAGACTGTCTTCTCTGAAAATTTTCACTGCAACTTGAATACTTTGTAAAGTTTTTAGCACATCATAGTTTAGATCGACCACCAAGTTTACTTATGGAGTGGGGGTGGTCATTTCTTTGTGCTGGTTGTTTTCTCCCTCAGTATTCATAAACTGAATAGTGTTGTAAAAATTTTCCTGTAACACAAAAGTTTTGAATAGCAGCAAAAATTTCTGTTAGGAACAAAAATTACTTTTCATACGTTACTTTCTTTGCATGAATTCCTGGTGCACCCATAATTCTCTCAGTATTGACACTGGGCTCTGATACCACTTGTAATGTCCCCAAAAATTGAAAAAATAAATTATAGGCTAGTGAAAAACTACCCAAAGGGTATCATTATTACTCATGCAGAGTTACATGTGCTACTTATACTTTCGATCTCTTCATAAAATTTCCTTATTGTCTTGTTAATCTCTTATCCTTTTAGTTATTATTAGGTCATTTATTTCTTATATCTTAATTATGTTATTTAAACTATTTTACATCTTAGTTATTACTATCGGTGAATTACTGAATTGTATAGATCATTGTTTTACTCCTGCACATGTGGACTTTGTTTATTTAATAAAAACTAACTTAACTTTCTTGATGGAAATAAAGTGGTGGAGTGGCGGGACTAGTTCTTCCATGACGATCTGAGAGGTAAGGTATTACTTAGTTACGCAAGCTTACTTAGCTCAATCGAACTAAGGCACCTCTCTCTTTTACTTACATAGCTCATTACTTGTGATGGGATCGGATGTAAAGTGTGTTGACAACTTTGCTCGTCGATAACCTGCTGCTAGTTATTATGTTGCCTATCGACTTGGTTTTATAACTTGGTAAGTGTCACTATCCTCAATTTAGTTATTTTGGCTAAATTTCCTGTACATTAATTATTATTCATTATGGTTTTAAATTCATTACCTTGTATGTCATTAATATGTCTTTCTTGCTATGTATATTTTTACTATACTTATTAACTTCTCTTATGTTCTTTTATTGGCAGGTTATTAGGTTGGTTTAAGAGAAATCGTTGGACTTTTATAGTCCTAGATGGTACCATGGCATACTTTGTATGCCATGGTTCTTAAGCATTTTTATTTTGTTACTAAGGGATTAAAACCCTAAGCTATGAACATATGGTCTAAACAATGTCTAACTACCTTAAGCATGGTTCTATGACTTTGGACTAGCGCATCCTATGGAAAAATGTAATATCGTAATTCTATCAATATGAAAACTTTGTAATATGTTACTGTTTGATGTTAGAGTTTGGGATTGACATGATATATGGTATAAACCATACGTTTCCAGGGTTTAAGCATTGGTATGGAGGGTGATAATAATCGATACCTTGTAACAAGGCTTGACTATGGGAGTGGGTTTGATAAATCGTTAATGGACTCTAGCCTGGTCCATTTAATATTGTTCATAAAATGTGACAACTTTCCCTTAGTATTGGCTCACGATAGCTATGCATTGTATTGTCATTTGGGGTTTCTTCGTTTTCACTCTACGCAAAGGGATGGCTATGGAGGCGACCTCCAGACTTTGAGGTAAGCATGTGTTCAGTCTAGATGCCCGTACAATTTTTGGTTTATAGTTTTATAGGATGGCATACTCCTCATCCCCATCTTGGTTTTTGGTTGCAGGTGCCGAAAGGAAATCGAGGAGCAGCGTGGCTACAATACTGTTGGCTCCAAGCGTTGCATTTGTGGCCATGTTAAGCTTGCTAAAAAATCTTATGCTTGTCACCCTTCTACCCTATGGGAAGAGTTACATTTTGATTGATTGTTCGCTTGGGGTTTGATGCTGTAGCGAATTCGATTTCACCTTTGGTTTTGGGCTTTTATAGCCATGGGATGCACCATTGCTTGCAATGGTGCCATAGCCCATTGGCACACCTATGTAAAACCTTGTCCTCTGCATTTAATGGAAACTAAGTATAGACATTCGAATCTCTGTGTAAATAGATAGAAGTATTGGTTTTATAAATGTAATGTTTAACTTGATATATAGCGTATGCGATTTCCTTCTGCATTTTTATTGGGCATTGTATTTAAATAGACTTGGGGTTTTAAATTAGGGGCATTCGCTTAATCGAATGATCTGCGTATAATGGATGAGTACAATTTTTAATACTTGATTTACCATGGTTTAAACTGTGATGTGCATATCATGATTTCACTATGTTTATTCTGTGGATAAGGTTGATTTATGTGCACATTCCCCAGTTGAAGGTTCTGTGAAAATTACAACGTTTACTTAGTTAAAAAAAGGAAGGTATAGACAGCATGGGTATAGGCCATGCTGTGAATGGCATGCGCTTTCCCACAGTGCTACGATAGATTGTATATTACTTGATTATGGTATTTGTGTCACATCCCCAACTCTCACACTGGGGAAGAAGATGCGACCAACACCAAACAAATGGGCAAACAACCCCATGAACATGAATAGTCATCAATGCTGATATTAAAACAAGATTAGCATAATGCACACTAAGATGCATAAAACATACAAGGATACAATCTATCATACGAGATGCATAATTCATCAACATACAGCGGAAGCAAACATATACATTCCATCATTGAACATGTCCATCATAATTCATGAAACAGTAGATTAAATTGCAGAGATGAGATAGTCAGCAGTACTTATCTTTTGATGAAGAATTCAACCCGCAACCAGCTATGTCGCTGCAACGTTCCACCCAACCATAGGCCAGCGTGCTCATCAATCTCTTAGCAACACTGCCACCCCCGAGCTCAGCATGATTCCTCAAGGAATAAGGGTCAATGCAGGCTTACACATAGCCATGGTTTACAAAGCAGCAAACCAACACAGTTGGCATTCACCAGGTCATCAAGGAGCTAGCAAAGGCTAATGCTAAGCTGGTGGCCACAACACCAGCCTTCTCAAGCATACCCAGCCTCCACATTCCACTCACAACAGTCCGAAGAACACCCACTGCATACCGCAGCAAAACAATCCCTTCACAGCCCTGTGAAGAAAACAAAGATGACCGGTTGACAATCCCAACCAAATGGTGAACACGACTCAAGCCACAAGACAACTCAGAGTTGTTCTTGGCCCTAGCATGGAAAAAAAAACTCAACAACAACCCAACCCAGGGTACATCAACAGCTCAAGTTCACAATGAAAACGATGGCAACTTTACATAGTCCCAACATAGGGGCAGAACTCCCAGCATAGACATGGGAAAATTCAGCTAGCGGGATGTGGGAATCAATAACCAGCCAACATCCATGAGACCATAGCACACACAATTCCCCAATGTAAACGTTGAATATGATCACACAGACAGAAAAATGGGGAAGAATAACTCTCATCCTTTGTGCAAAGGAAGAAGATGCCGCCAAGCAAAACATGGAAGAAAAACACATGCACAGTCTGAAAGGGAAGAAGGACAAACTCTCAACAGCATCCAGAAATCATGGGAAGAACAACAACAACCCAAAATGTGGGTGAAATAAACAGCAAGCATAAATCGTGGATTAAAACCACGGCTATGACACATACCAGCAGAAATCAGGCCCTTGAGGCCATTCTACCTACTCGCTGCATACACAAAACCATAGGAGAACCCAGACTGGTGCGCGAGGAAGAACAGAATTCCTCTTTGCATGAGGATCCCAGCCTATGCACGCGAATCCACCGACCAACGTGAGGAACGAACATACCAAGTCCCCCGGAGGTTGGAATCGTGGGAGAGAAGAGTGAATGTTTTTCTTCTTCCCCACGCGAGTGAAGAGGAGATCTACTATTGGAGTGGGCATGTGGGAAAGGACTGACAGTGCTCCACACCCACCACTACTGAGAAATAACTACCTCAACCACTCAACAAAACATTAAAGAGGTTGGATGAGACAAGGGAAGTTGGCAAATCAAACAAGGGTAACACATGGGTTTCCCCCCCCCCCATAGACCAAGGTTTGACATCCCCCACACCCTTATCCTTTGGAATCATTCCTTTTTCATCTTTCACATTGCACTGTCGTAGCTGGTTGTGGTTTATTTTATTTTATTTGCATGTTTAAATGATGTTGAATTATAATGTGCCAAATAGCACGATATACCATCGACAACTACCCCTATTGTCGAAACATACACAACCAAATTGATGGTGGGGCTTTTGCCTTTATCTCCTCACCACGATTAATTACAATATATACATCATGCAAACGGGGTCAAAGCCGGGGTGTGACATTCCCCTCCCCCTTGGAATAACACCGTCCTCGGTGTTACAATACATAATAATACATATACAATTGCACATCAAAATTTCAAAATTTTGTAGATCTGTCCCACGTTTAGTTATTTACTTTGAATGTTCAGGACCAAGCCCCTCGGCTTCCATGAGCTTCTCCCACTGGTTCTCAGCTTTCAGCTTATCCGGAAGCCTAGGATCTTTGCAACTGATGTCCTCATGATGTTCCCCCATTGGGCAGTCCTGGTGTAAATGATGTCCTCCGCATTCCCAGCATTTCACTGGCTGCTTCATCTTTACCTGCTCAATTTCCTTTGAGTCTTCATGCCTCGACTGTTTCCCAACGGGTCGCTTGGATGAATGTCCCATCGCTGATCCACCTTCCTTTCTCTTGCCAATTGCTCCCATAAGCCTTTTCATCTCCCTTTGCAAACCAATAGAGTCTTGCAAAATCTGGTGGTTCATTTCATTCTGCCTTTTCTGTATCTTGAGCATCTCCCCAATATTTTCTTAGGTCTTGGCAATCATTTGAAGGAGACTTCTAGCCAAGTCCAACAACTTTTAATCTACTACCATGATCAATGTGCACCACCTGGTTTCACTTTTCTCACCTATGAAATGCACCATTGAAATTCTGTCAGACCAAGCATAATATAGACATTAAAATTAGTTAGTTAATTACCCAATCGGCATGACAGTCCAAGCCTCATCAAGGAGACTTTCATATTTTTCATGCCTTCCCAACAGGAACATGAGCTCATTCATGTCCATTCTTGGGCAGGGAATTAACTATTCCAGCATTCACAAATTACTTTAAGCAAATACACACATTCAATTTTCAGTCATACATGCATTCAACATTTTTTTGTTTTCACAATGCATATATATATATATATAATTAAAAAGGGCAAGAGAGAGCAGCAAGAGTTTTTCTCCTCTTTGTTTTGTTCCATCCTGGAACCCACACCACCACTGTGGATTTTCAGCTCTCATCCTCTTTCACTTCACCGTGAATGCTAGACCAATATATATATAATTAAAAAGGGCAAGAGAGAGCAGCAAGATTTTTTCCCCTCTTTGTTTTGTTCCATCCTGGAACCCACACCATCGCTATGGCCTTTCAGCTCTCAGCCTCTTTCACTTCACCGTGAATACTGGACCAATCCCTCTTGGTCATGACACTTAGTGTCTTCTGGTCCATTTCAGACCTCTAAACCATGGAGTCTCTCCACATGGTTTGTCCCGACTGCTAGGAACCTCACGGTCTCACTAACACCCTTTTCATTGCTGCTCATTCCGAGCTTTCCAGGACAGTCACATGTCGACATGCACCCCTAGGATGCTCTCATAGTCCTCTCTCCCAGCGATACCTATATCCAAACATTGAATAGATTCACATGTTTAGTTTATTCTCATTACTTTTATCTCTAGAACAAGATTTTAAAACATCATAACCAAATCATATACACATGTATATTCATAAGAAAAATAATCCAATACTTATATATATTCTGCATTTCCTCGTTCGGCCACAGGATCCTGCTTCGCTTTGCAAGCCTTGGGATCGCCTATGGACTTGGATGTTAGGTCAGCACGCAGGCTACTTCCACAACATCAAATAATTAACATCCAGCAAGTACATCCACATGTCGACTGGGCTTGGAACTTTACCATGACCATTTCCAGGTCTAGGATCTACTATGGATCCTCAGGCATATAACATCCCAACATACACTTATATCAACAATAACCCTTACTCTGCAACCCCTCACAACAACCATTTACCTTTTACCTTTAGGGTGCAACACCCCACTGCATCTATTTAGCCTGTAAGCACAAGCAATAAAAGAAAACTCATCAGCGTTATTACTCTAAAACTGTAACCATATTTCATATTATTCACTATCAAGTACTGAGACACCAGGAGTGCGTCCACTCCCTAGGTTGTAATCAATATTGAAAACCCTTTCATGATCCAACATCGGGAAAGTGTGCACTCTTTCCCGGTGTGTGCCATGTAGGCCCTATTCATACTTAAGCAATCGGTCATCATGGAAATAAAATCAAAACATGTTCTGCATATGGAATTTTAACATTTTGACATGCATATTATTAGCAAGGGTCACAGAACACTTATCCATTTGCCGACGCAGTATGTCTTTGTTAAGGAGGAATGGCGGCTCCTTCTCTGAGTTAACAGTCCCTAAGTTTTCCATCCCAACTCCTTTTCACATTTCATGTTCACACATGTATTACCGACATAATTTATACCATCTCACTCATGTTGCTACCAAACATGTAGTGCAGATGAGACATTTCCAAAATGTCCAATGGCGTTTCACCCGAAACCCATTTCCAAGGGAAAACCTTCCCATGAAGTTTGGCTCTTGCAGGCCATCACACATGATCTTCCTGCAATGTGCACCCCTGGAACATTCATCAAATAGCCAAATAGTCAATCATTATCTAATAATACAATCCAAATTGATTGTTCCATAACCAAGCAATGACATTGGTAATCAAATTCAATAGGAAATTGCAATTCTGTCTACTACAGAAATTAGTTTGCTTCTAACATAATATGAATACCCACTTACAATGCGTCCTCCTGACACAATCTTATGCAAACCAATAGTGATTAGTAGTCGTTGACAATTTCTTAAATACAGAATTCACAATTCAAATTTAACAACCCATTATGCGTACCAACTAGCTTTACAACCATAAGACTCTTCTCATAAAGTTTGGCTCTTTTACATGGTAGATTCTGGCATTGGTCAAAGTCTTACCTCTCACTGCCATGCTCGAAATAATCTACCTGAAACTTGAGCTTCAATCATCCAACACATTCTTATGCAAGCCAATAGTGACTAATAGTTGTCAGCAATCTCTTAAATCCGAAATTCACAATTCAAATTTAACAACCTATTATGCATACCAACTATTTTTACAACCATGAGACTCTTCTCATAAGGTTTTGCTCTTTCACATGGTAGATTCTGGCATTGGTCAGGGTCTTACCTCTCACTTCCATGCTATAAATAATTTACTTGAAACCTGAGTTTCAATCAACCAAACACTTGGTAAGTCTGGATGCATATAAACTTGTCATTGCTACAACCATCACTGAAGCATTTTCAGAATTTATAAAATTCAAATACTTCCGGCTGTTAAACACATCAATACTACCAAAACTCTTTTACTTCATGCAATCATTATCATAATAACATTTGCAAGGCATAGTCACATCATTCATGCAATTAAATGAAATGTTTAGATACTCCTTACTTCACAAGCGTATCATTTGTACCACCTTGCTCTTCCATAGAGAATTTCTAGCATCCAATTGATCATGACTATCCTGCATTCACAACAGCCTTTGAAATGGTTCCTGAATTGTCATCAATTCATCATTTCAGTCATTAGTTATTCATAATATAACATGCACTCATCTCATTGCATGACTACAAGATTCATAAAATCTGTTTAATGTATATACATTCAATGCTACCTTGCATTGATTCAGGGATACTATTCATTCAACACACCATGCATGGCCTAACCATGACTACCTCATATAACATGCATTACTATAATCAAGATCATCAGTACTTACTTTCCTTGGGCTACTAAGATCAATCAATATATACAGGCATGACACCTTTCTATATTCAAATATCCACATGGTATGAGGTCTCTTACCTTTACCATTCCATGGAATTGTCATAATCAACTCTTACCTTCATGGGTCATACTTACACCCTTGACATTACTCATTTGGTTGGTATCTTGCAGGAGATTGCATGCTTTGCTCACCAACTTTTGATTATGGACTGGTTTCCTTATCTCTTTCTTCATAGGGTTGTTGGTCACATTCATCGACATCAGCAACATACTCAACCATGTCCAGGTTGTCGTTGGTTTTTCCACTAATGCCAACACCAATGCAATAGTTATCATTAGTGGCTCATTATACATATATAACTTTCAATATTCTTACCAACATGTAATATCCTATCCATGCAATACATATCCTCATACATTTCAAGTATAAAACTTAGGAATGTAGTTATAATCAGCAAGATAGGGTTTTAAGGAAACTTCCCTTTTCAAGTCCCACATCCTCGCATGGAACTCCTCTTCCACACAACAGCTGGTTAGCCTTCATAGTCCTTTCTACCTCTAGGCATGCAATTTTTCAGATTTGTCCATTTGATAGCAGCGGCCGTCATTATCACTTTGCTGCTCCATGCTCAGATTCTGGTGACTTTTCCCTTGTTCCCTACTAGATAAGCTTTCCAACGCCTATCCACATGCTTCATTTTGACCTCGGGTGTGAAAACTACACCACTTCTAAAAATGAATATTTTCACCAAATCTCGGCATTTTACACACAACTGCATTTTGGACTGGGTGCCAACTTTAGCCCTGTAGACCCACTAAAAAATAGCTGAAAATCCCACTGGAAAACAGTCGAAATATGCTGGAAAATCCCACTTGAAAAACTCAAATTTTCCTCTGCAGAATCGGCTCTCATTTCGGCTATCAGTCTGACGTTTTGGCAGTCAAAATAGATAATTTCCTCCGCTTCTCATCGGCTGTTGGATCCACTAAGCACTATGCATCGGCGATCCGATCTTCTATTTTTTTCCGATGTGTCGGATCCGTAGTCATCTAGTCAGCCGCAATAGCAGACGTTCAATCCACTTACTTCATTCGACGTAGCTCATTGGCTGTCCAATCAACTAAATTTTTCCGACATTCCGGGCCGATCCTCCTTTGGCTTCCGGCGTATCGGCGGACCGATCCTCTAAAGTTTTCCGACGTTTTCTATACTTAGAAAAAATTTATTATTTTTTGGAAATCTTTCTTCTTCAGAAATTTTTCTTCTTTCTTCTACCATCGCATCGGCTGGTCGATCGTCTAACCTTCACCGACGTTTCGGCGATCTTTCAGAGATCTCTACCAAAACTGCGGCTCCGTCTTCAACTAATTTCTCTGAAACTTTCACTTTTCTTCTGCCGCTGCATCAACAAACTCATCTTCTATTTTTCTCCGATACTTTCCGCTGCATTGGTTCCTTAGAAAGCTAAATATTTTTGATGGCTCCATAATTAGATGAATTTTCAACTTTCCAAATTTTCGTCTTTCTACTTTCTTCCACTGACGGCATCAGAAGTCCTTTCCGCTAACTGAGCCGACGTATCAGCTGCTCAAACAGCTAACGCCTTCCGATGTACTTTCTGCCGCCGCTTGATCTTCTTTTTGTCGGTGAAATAGTTCCTTCCGCAGCCGCAACAGCGGAACACGATCTTTGATTTTCTTTCGATCAGTGAACTGATTTTGACCGGCATCGAAAGTATTTTCTCGTCGGAGGTCTAGTGCTCTAGACTTCTGCAATGGAGGGCTCTCAAATCTCTAACTTCTTCCGATAGCTGACATTTTCTACACTTAGAAATTTTTTTGACTTTCTTCATGGCGTCGGCGGTCAGAGGCCTTACCCGTCGGACGCATAGATGTTTAGCCATCCGCAATGGCGGACGCTCGAACAACTTTCTGCTTCCGATGAATTTAACACTTGAGCCAAATTAACACTGCTGCATCGGTGCTCTATTCTCTTTGACAGCCGCAACAGTGGACAGACAACCGCTAAACTCTTCCACTGTGTCGATGACCCCAACATCTATTTCCTACCAATGGACATCAACACTTAGACAAATTTCTCGTGATTTTTCCTTCAAACTGTTCTCGTCGGGTGTGCTTTCGTCTAACTCTTCTGCTATGTCGGAAGTCCGTTCCACTAAATGTTTCGACTGAACTGACTATTCCAACACTTAGAAAAATTATGGAAGTTTTGCTATCATCAAATTCTGATCTCTGCTGGGCAGAAGGAAAACATGCCTCTGTCACTGCATCTTGGTGGTACATGGAGGCCCATGCTGCAACATGAGCTCTGATACCACGCTGTCACGTCCCCAACCCTCACACTATGGAAGAAGACGCGACCAACACCAAACAAACGGGAAAACAGCCCCATGAACATGAACAGTCATCAATGCTGATATTAAAACAAGATTAATAGAATGCACACTAAGATGCATAAAACATAAAAGGATACAATCCATCATACGAGATGCATAATTCATCAACATACAGTGGAAGCAAACATATACATTCCAGTATTGAACATGTCCATCATAATTCATGAAACAGTAGATTAAATTGCAGAGATGAGATAGTCAGCAGTACTTATCTTTTGATGAAGAATTCACCCCGCAACCAACTACATCGCTACAACGTTCCACCCAACCATAGGCCAGCGTGCTCATCAATCTCTTAGAAACACTGCCACCCTCGAGCTGTGCATGATTCCTCAAGGAATAAGGGTCAATGTAGGCTTACACATAGCCATTGTTCACAAAGCAGCAAAACAACACAGTTGGGATTCACCAGGTCATCAAGGAGCTAGGAAAGGCTAATGCTAAGCTGGTGGCCACAACACCAGCCTTCTCAAGCATACCCAGCCTCCACATTCCACTCAGAACAGTCTAAAGACCACCCACTACATACCGCAAAAAAACAATCCCTTCATAGCCTTGTGAAGAAAACAAAGATGACCGGTTGACAATCCCAACCAAACGGTGAACACAGCTCAAGCCACAAGACAACTTAGAGTTTTTCTTGGCCCTAACATGGCCAAAACAACTCAACAACAACCCAACCCAGGGTACATCAACAGCTCAAGCTCACAATGAAAATGATGGAAACTTTACACAGTCCAAACATAGGGGCAGAACTCCCAGCATAGACATGGGAAAACTCAGCTAGCAGGATGTGGAAATCAATAACCAGCCAACATCCATGAGCCCACAGCACACACAGTTCCCCAATGTAAATGCTAAAGATGATCACACAGACAGAAAAATAGGGAAGAATAACTCTTAGCTTGTGCGCAAAGGAAGAAGACGCCGCCGGGAAAAACATGGAAGAAACACACATGCACAGTCCGAAAGGGAAGAAGGACAAACTCTCAACAGCATCCAAAAATCATGGGAAGAACAACAACAACCCAAAACGCGGGTGAAATCAACAACAAGCAGAAATCGTGGATTAAAACCACGGCTATGACACATACCAGCAGAAATCGGGCCCTTGAGGCCGTTCTACCTGCTCGCTGCATGCACAAAACCACAGGAGAACCCAGACTGGTGCACGAGGAAGAACATAATGCCTCTCTGTGTGAGGATCCCAGCTTGTGCATGCGAATCCACCGACCAACGTGAGGAACAAACAGACCAAGTCCCCCAGAGGTTGGAATCATGGGAGAGAAGAGTGAATGTTTTTTCTCTGCCCCACACGAGTGAAGAGGAGATATACTGTTGGAGTGGGCACATGGGCAAGGACTAACAGTCCTCCACACCCACCACTACTCAGCAATAACTACCTCAACCACTCAACAAAACATTAAAGAGGTTGGATGAGACAAGGGAAGATGGCAAATCAAACAAGGGTAACACATGGGTTCCCCCCCCCCCCCCCATAGACCAAGGTTTGACATCCCCCACACCCTTATCCTTTGGAATCATGCCCTTTTCATCTTTCGCATTGCACTGTCGTAGCTGGTTGTGGTTTATTTTATTTGATGTGCGTGTTTACATGATGCTGAATTATAATGTGCCAAATAGCACTATATACCATCGGCAACTACCCCTATTACCGAAACATACACAACCAAATCGATGGTGGGGCTTTTTCCTTTAGCTCCTCACCACAATTAATTACAATATATACATCATGCAAACGGGGTCAAAGCTAGGGTGTGACAATTTGGTTCTTATGTGAAAAATGGATTATGCCTTAAAATGTTATCTGGTCGAGGTTGTGTTGTAGCTAGGGCCTTACGATCTCATTGATAGTGTATGCATCGTTATTTAAAAGGCATTCGATGTGTTGGTATAACACAGCCCGAAGGCTTAGTGTAAGTCGTGGCCTGTGCAATTTCAAACTGTAAAATATTTTGTAAGTGATAATAGAATCGATGATAAGTATTCACTCTATGGATTTTTGTTATGCGTTTCGATTATGGTGATGATTTATGTTAAGGTTCTTATCGTGGAGTTTAATTTTGTTTATGAATTGAATTTGTGACCTGTGAGGATCAATACCACGACCTCTGTTTATTAATACAGAGTTATATAAATTTTTACTTGGTAAAATGTTAGGAGGATGTTTAATGATGGCTATTATATGGGACCTTTAATGATTTATGGTATTTTATTATAGATGTTTAAGACTGTAGGTTTTTATGGCAGAGTGTTGATGAGGACCACATGGATGGTCACGATATCCCTCTGATTAAATTTAATGTTTGATTCAGTTATGTAGAGTATTTTGGTTTTAAATGATTATATGAAGCAGACCTTGGAAGGTCTTTGATAACTCATTTAGCTTGCTTATTATATGAACTCAGTTCTTAGTAGATCTAGTTTAAAATATAAAATTTTATCGTTTAGCATCAATAATATTTTAATTAATTATTACCGAACTAGTTTATTTAAAATTGTAGGGAAAGCCTCTTTTGACAAATGAAAAATGTCAGCAGAGTATTGAATACAGAGAACACAAGTTAAGCATAATACTAAGATGAAAACCTAGTTAATACAGTAACATTTACAAAGGATACCACCCTGAACATAAACAACATATAATAAAACTTCTCCAATATAATATTAGTAAATTGTAATTTCAAATCCTAGTAGATAGTTAACCATAAAAATTAACCCTTAGGGTTAGAAATTACATTGCAGCCATTACTTAACATAAACAATAATGAATCTTTAGGAAATAAAATAGAATAGGCTTTCCAGGGTTTCATAGATGAATTTGAAGCTTTGTTAATGGCTGCACCTGCACACTTAAATAACCGGCATTAATAATTCAATGCAGATCTGACCTCTTTTTGATGACCAAATCACTTGGGAACTACCATGTTCCACCCAACCATGACCCAAAACTGTTCCTAGTTTAAATCTGGATCCCCCCGAGATGGACTCCAACATGCAAGTAGCTTAGAGCTTCCTATCTCGTATTCAGTTCTGAATGAATCCTCCTTCAGTTGCAGGAGCAGTTCTCCAAGAAAACACTTCAGAGGAAAATAGGAAAAATAATAATTCTCCTCGATAAAAATTAGAACCCCAAGCCTTTGCTTGGCTTGATTCTTTATAGATAGACTTTTCAGTCAAAGAGGCAGTTAAATCAAGAAATCCTTGATTTCTTGATTTAATCCTTTTTAATTTACTTGGATAATTTTCAATTCTTAACCTAGGAACTATTAACTAGTTCCTAGTTAGTCTTTCATAGATATTTCCCTATTTATTAATTCTTTAATAATAAATAATAATTAGTGGAGCTTCTCTTCTTTCTTTATTGAATTATATAATTAATCATAATAAATTCTTTATGCATAGTGTATAAAATACATAGTATTAAAATACTTATTAACATTTGTCTTCGGGCATCATGTCTCATGATCCCTAGAGTTAACGACACTTCTTTAGGAAGGTCAAGTAGATAGATGGCCCAGGTCTACTAGGCTAGGAAACTCTAAAGATCCTTGCATGTTGGATTTCCCTCGTATAACGTGGAAGCTCTTCAGTACTTGATGAAAATACAAAAATTCAAAATTTAATTTAATCACTTATAAATAAGTATGATGCGATCAATATTTTTCTCAAGTCGTTTTCACTCAGAAGTTATTAAATTCTTTTCAGTAATCCCTAGCGCTTACCAGATCCCATACTCAACACTTATAGCAGGGAGTTACAAACATAATTCAATTCTAGGGCTCTTGCTCAACACAAAACATCTCATCGATCATGTGCTTCAGGGTCCATGCCCAACACAAACATTTCATCAATTATGTTCTTTAGGGTCCACTCCCAACGCAACCAACATCTATATCCATATGTATTATCAACAATTGGGTTTTGCCCAATATACAAAACAAATCATCATGTTCATATGTAGTGGGGTCTTTGACTTGGGATATTACAGCAGAGATGGACCTAGTCACTATTGGGTGGAACTTGGTTGTTCGCTATACATTAGGATCACGACTCCACATTTATTTAATGTACTTGATCAGATACAATTTTCCTTTTTATGCTTGTTTTCAAAATGTTTATGCATTCAATCACTGAGTTGTATGATGGATTTTGGTCATTGTTTTGTCAAGGCAAATGACACAGACCTAAGTGGTATAAGTATGCAACTCTTGAAGGTTGTTATTGTATTAGTTCTTGTATTAAATAGAAATTAACAATAACTCGATTAATTAATAGAAAAATAGATTTCCTATTATAGTGTGAGTTAAGAAACAATGCAAGGGGTTATTAGGAAAAATATCAAATTACTACCACTTATGGCTTAATGGAGTTATTACAGATTTGTATTTTCCTTGTACTAAAATTCATGAATAGGATTATTTAGAGTATTTATTTTTTCTTAATCTTTTATGACTACTACAAATGCATTTTGGCTACCTCAGAAATCGCATCTAAGATTTCAATCAAAGAATGGGTTTCGGAATAATGTTTAAGCTACACCCCTGGTGGACACCAAACTAGAAACCTAAAAGATCCTACATACACCAAATGCAGATCGGTCATGTGAAGGATTCGACCTACAACTATTTGTTGCTAGTCCTCACTGACACTTTATTTTCTCCTTGGAAAAATAAAAAGAATATCTACATTTTGTATTTAGAGTCCAGATCACCATTTATTATCTTTTACACTAACCACATCATAGAAAAATCCATGTAAACATATCAAAGCATAGAAGTAGGGTTAATAAGTTACAACCTCAAATGTTGTAGGGTATATTTTCTCTGGACGCATATGAGGTAAAATAGAGATGGTGCTAAGATCTATTTCTACCTAGGTGTTTGTTTAGGTTGGCTATAGGGGTTTTCTCCATCAGTTACTTCACAACCCTAATCAAACGGAACGACTATGGCCGTAGCCACCCGATTGGGTATTTGATAGGACCCTACGAACCAGATCTACAAATGTACTAACCTTTAGAAGGACAGAGGGGTTTTATATTGAGTCAATACATTAAAAAAAACAACTTTAAAACTATGAGTTAGCACCTTTTTCACATATCCAGGCAATAGTAGCATAATAACACACAGATACCGGTCACAAAATATCTATGGTGCGTTAGGATTCATGCCTAAGCAGTGTTTAACACAATAGAACATCACAAGTCGTAACTTAATTTATGAGTTCTTAATATTTAATAACAACAATGCGGAAATAGTAAACAAAACAGTAGAGGAGTCATGAAATTTCCTAGGCGGTAATCATAGGCCCAAATAGAGATTGAATAAACACTAAAAGATGGAAACTTCCACTAAGAAAACAAATCCCTACAGTTTATCAACTAAGAAATAGAGTGTGTTTTCAAAAGGAATCTTTAGAATGCAACGAAAACTTCTAAACTAAGATTTTTATTGTTGGGTCGATATACTAAGATATTCAAATAGAAAATGCATGTACAACAAAAAGAAATGAAAGATCCAGATTTAAATTACTACATCACCATAACATTTATGAAAACTTACAGACCCAGTTCAAACATGGGGAAGACCTGGATTTAGAAAACTTATATATTCCACATCAGGATTTAGCATATCATGTGGGACATAAAGGTCCAAACAAAATGTTAAAAACTACTTCCTCCAAAGCACAGGATGAATGCCGTCACAAACTTAAAAGACAGGTAAAGTACCTACCATTTTAATCCCGGAAGACCAAACAAGTTCACGACCACTCCCTACAAACCTTAACAGAGGCCCCATCTTAATTTCCATGATTTTATCTTACCCACTGGTGAAATCAATCTATGGTTGGCCGTTGGCGTATTGCTTACCTGGAGGAAATAGGATGTGTCAGAGTGCCTCAGAAAAATATGGAACGAAACCTACAACCAACATTAAATATTAGTTAAATCACAATAATGTTTTTCGGCTAGAAATACAATAGTAAGGGCATTTAGATCAAATATCACAGACCTGTAAAGATGCCAGAAGACAAATATATTCCTTCTATGCAACCAAAAGTTTGGTGACTCATGGACTCTTTGTGAACCAAAAACGCGTCTAAGTTTGGAACCTGAAACACTTCACCCCTTGTCCCAGAACTCGCAGTAACTTGTTCTTAGAAACCTACAGTGAATTGAATCATTAAACAAATCGATTCATGCCTTCGCAGTCTTGTAAGGGTTCCACCTTGAGGTACCAGTGTATTGATTGAGTAGGATTTTCAATCTTCAGAGAAATTATGGAAATAGTCTTTCCAAAAGGCAAAGGGATGGTATATTGCAGCGATTTTACATAATTCTTTATGGCAGTTACCCAGATCTCGAGAGGCAGGTTGGCACCAGCTTAACTTCTAGTATAGTGACAGTCGCTCTAAGGTCAAAACCTTTTGGTTTTTCATTTAGGCAATGCTCCAAAAGTAGAGATACTTAGTTGGTAGCTTAGGTTCACTTAGGTCCAGTCGTCTTGGAACAACCTTGGATTAGGACCATAGCTAAAATCCACAATTTCGTATGGAACAAGGTGGTGAGGATACCATGTATCAAATTATAGGTGTAAAACTTTTGTTATTGTATAGGAAAACCAAAGGCTGTTTTGTGGAGTTTAATTTTGAAGAAAAATACACACAACAAACGTTACAAAATTGCATAATCTTATGGTGAATATGGAAGCAAAATAAACAATTTTAATTGGGTTAATAAAGTGGACCTTATACTTGTACTTGTACTAGTATATTTTGTGGGCATCCCAATGTCAAGTCACACTTGTACCAACAAATTATTATTGGTGTTAGCCACAACAAAGTAAACAATAAACCAACCAACAAAACTTGTATCCCACTGAGTAGAAGAAAAAAATTTAGGCCTGTTTCGCCTTACTTTAGAAAGTAATAAATTACATTCCAAGATAGTTTATTGGGTAAATCGTATTTAGGAAAAAATAATTATGGGTATTTCACACCTCTATGACAGAGAACCCAAAAAATATATTAATGGTGCACCCGTAAGCTATATATAAATTCTTCAAAAAGTTATTAAACTCTTTCATTTCTTCTCAACTTATCATCCCCAAACTTTCCTTGATAGTTGTTTCTTCTTCATTGGCTTCATGCGAAGGGTTATCCTTACCTTTCACCATAACAACACACTTATTTGTATTCCCATTATGCTGAAATTCGGTTTATGCATCCAAACCTCTCACAAAAATATCTTCAAAAACGAACCTCTCTCTTCCAACCTTTAGTCTCCTATTTATAACCCAAAATTCCTCATCCTCCATCTTATCCATCAATAAATTCTAATATAATAATATTCACATTCAATAAGTTTATTTTCTCAAAGAAATAACAATTTGACTTAAGTAAATAAATTATTAATAAACATGGTTGCAAACTCTCATTTGTCATGCTACTATCTTAAATAAAACTATAAATACTACTTTCTAAAATTTATGCAACCCTATATATCCATTTATTTACATTATCCTGTCATACATAAGTCAAATAAGATATTTCCCTATAGTATATTATATTATGATATATCTCATATTATATGTATATAATTATGTATATCATTCCATAATCCAATTACTTTATTTAAATCTAAACTATAATGAACAAGTTATACTATAATGATTCACCAACCAAATTACTGAAAATTAATATAACCATGCTAACTTATCCATGAATTAAACAATCATAGTAATGTACTCACTAATTGACATATACATGGCCATCCCACACATCTTAAGCATGGGTATTAATAATCATTTTTAATTCCTCAATGCATCATTATTATATTTTTGCAAATAAGATATAAAAGACCAACTTAATCAATGCATCATTTCTCATTCATAATCATTTATACAAAAGTAATAAAACTGAATTAAATAAACATAATAAAGCATGAAGCCTCGAATCATCATGTTTTTTATCAATGAAGAACATCATCCAATCTTTGATTCCTCCCATCCATTCCTATAAATATTTGAATCGCCTAATCACCACTACTTCCATCTCACGACCTCATCATCTCATCCCCTGCTGGAATAAATTGTGGTGTCGGCTACACCGACCTAACCACATATAGAACCAAAACTAGAAGTGTCGAGTCCTACAAATTAGCCAATATTCCCTAGCATGCACCCATTAGATATCATCACACAACTAGGGGATCAGGCTCACTACATCCCTCCCACGACTCTAGGATTTGGGGGATAAATGGTGGGAAATTCCTCCAACCCCATGATAATAATAGGGTTAACACCTACATCAACTCTACTTTGTCATCATTGTTCTAAGAGGTCTCATCATTGGAAAACCACTTTGGGAAAGTCGTAGTTCCTATCAAAACTCACACTCACCCACAAGTATAGAGATATTGATATTAAAAATTAAACAAAATGAAAATTTGATATAATATAATTATCCCCCTGATGTCCAAGACATCACATACCCCTTGGCACTATAAGAATCTGACTATCTCGTAGCCATTCAACATGTGGTTTAGTTCACCACTCACATAAATCTCATATATAAATATAGTCAACTCTTCCAAGTGTTAATCCTTGACACTAAAACAACATTTAATATAATCATGTATTAGAGGAATTTTGGTGTCTAAAATGGGCCTCCTAAGGAAAATAATAAAATAATAGTTAAAATAATAAAATAATGGTTAAAATAATAAAATAATATTAATTA
>LPNX010828369.1:75748-103207 GCA_001517045.1 Pseudotsuga menziesii
ACTAGATGACAGTCTTGAGAAGGTGGCCTTCGATGGAGACATATCATTAAAAAGAGTGTGTAAGTATTTACAAAAGGAATATTCTCAATTGTATTGTCCTATTGGATTCATTCCGAGCTACTGGGTGGCTCTAGGCGAGAAAACACATGTCAAATAGAGTGAGATGATGAAATTTGATGATATGTTCTTATTGTTTGAGGATTATTCTATATTGAATTGTTATTAATGGTAAGGTTTATCCACTTTCAACCCTTATTTTGATATGTTTACATGTGAATTTTAATATGCAAACAAGTTTATAACTTGTATGTAATATCCTGAATTTTGGACCTAACACTTATTGACATGTGCCTATTGATTACGATGATTATCTTAATGTTTTATTTTATATATTGGGTCAAAAACCCCATTTCCTATGAACACGATGATTTATTTTATATATTAGTTGTAAGCCAATTATTAATGATATATATATGTTGTTTTTTTTTGTGTTGGGCGTGGAGCCTAAAGCACATGATTGATGATATGTTTTGTGTTGGGCATGGACCCTAAAGCACATGATTTATGTAATGATTTGTGTTGAGCAAGTAGTTCTGGAGAACATGGGTGAATAATTTTTGGTGTTGAGCGAGGAGCTCTGGAGCACCTGAGTGATTAATGTTGTGTTGAGTGAGGAGCTCTGGAGCACATGAGTACTTACATTTGTGTTGAGCGAGAAGCTATGGAACACATGAAAAGATAAGATTTGGAAGTGTTGGGAATAATCCCTGAAGCCTTTCATGTTGATGTCGAGCATAATATCTCGAGCATCGGATCCTTGGCCATTGTATCCCTAGGTGTATCGTACAAGTACATCCTAGAATTTAGTGTTGATCAAAAGCTCTGGAATTGCACTATGTTTGTAACTCCCTACTATAGGCATTGAGTATGGGCTCTGGTAAGCACTAGGGTTTACTGAAAAGAATTTACTAACTTCCGACTGAAAATGACTCGAGAAAAATATCGATCTCATCATACTTATTTATAAGTGATTAAATGAAATTTTGAATTTTTGTATTCTCATCAATGTACTAAAGAGATACCACGTTATACGAGGGAAATCCAACATGCAATGATGTTTAGAGTTTCCTAGCCTAGTAGACCTAAGCCACCTATCTACTTGACCTTAATGAAGAAGTGTCATTAAGTCTAGGGATCATGGTAAATGATGCCAAAAGACAAATGTTAAGAAGTTTTATAATACTATGTATTTTATGCATAGTATGGATAAAGAATTAATCATGTTTAAATATCTAATTAAATAAAAGAAAGAAGAGAATCTCCATTAATTATTATTTATTATTAAAAGATTAATAAATATTATAATGCCTATGAAAGTTTAACTAGGAACTAGTTAAAAGTTCCTAAGTTAAGTATTGAAAATTACCCAAGTAATTAAAAAAGGGTTAAATCAAGAAATCAAGGATTTCTTGATTTAACTGTCCCTTTGACTAAAAAGTCTATCTATGAAGACTCAAGCCAAGCAACAGCTTGGGGGTTCTAATTTTTATCTTTGGAGAATTATTATTCTGCATGTTTTGGCTCTCAAGTGTTTTCTTGGAGAAATTTTTCCTCCAATAAAAGGAGGATTGATTAAGAACTAAATACCAGTTAGGAAACCCTACTGTATGAGCTCTAAGATACTTGCATGTTGGAGTCCAGCTCAGTGGGATCCTGATTAGAACCAGGAAAGGTTCTGGGTCATGGTTTGGTGGAACGTGGTAGTTCCCAAGTGATTTGGTCGTCAAACAGAGGTTATATATGCATTGAATTGTTAATGCTGATTATTTGAGTGTGCAGGTTCATCTATTAACATAGCTTCAAATTCAGGTATGAAACCCTTGACTGTCTATTCTATTTTCCTGGAATAAGTGTTGTTTATACCAGGTAGATGAATTTCAATTCATATAATAACCTTGTTGGTTTTATTCTCTCGTTAATAATCTGCTAGGGTTTGTATTATTAAAATGCTAACCGTAGGCTGTAAATTTTAATATATCCTATCTATTACTAGGGTTTGTATCCTTAAGATTGTTTCTGTATTATTCCAAGTATTTAATTTATGCTTACTATAAGTAGGTTTTGCTATCAATAGTATAATTATTTATTCCTTTGGTTTTAGTACTCTGCTGACATATTACATTTGTCAGCAGAGGCTTGTTTCAAGATTTAAATTAAAACTAGTTCAACAGTAAATAAACTAGAATGCTAAATATGACTATTTAGTAACAAAACTAGAATATAAAGTAAATCCACTAAGAACATATTATATCCAAAACAAATCTAATCAAATCATTAAGGACCTTCCTGTTGATGTAATTGTAACTTCGGAATGTATTCACTTGTATTTCTTATCTATTGTAACCCTATGTTCATTCCAGGATGTATTGTAATGTACTTGAGTCATGTCATACCCCAATGTTTATTCCAGGAAGTTTTTATAATGAGAGAGTCATGTCAAGTCATTTTGGGTAACCCTCCTATTGGTCAAGGGTTAAAGTCCCCATAGTTATAGGGCCCTTGGGTTATTAGACTATCCTAGTGAAGTCGACCCTAGGTGAGTCATTGTAAGTTGGGGCAATAGTCCCCACCATTGTGTTACCCTCCTATTGGTTGGAGGAGGCAAAGTCCCCACAAGAGGTGGGGCTCTAGGGTTATTAGACACTCCTAGAGATGTTGGCTCTAGTAAGTAATTGTTAAGTGAGGCCGACATGTTGGAGTGCACTTCAAGTGAACAAAAGAATATAAATAGAGAGTGAGCCTCTCTATTTATCTCACTTGCAACACTCACACTCACTTATTGGGGCACTTGAGTGAGAGAGGAGAAGCTCTCTCAGTGAGAGAGAGAGAGATTGTTGCCGTCGGGAGATCATCTTATTATTTTCTGGTTTTTCCTTTGGTGCTGATTCTATCTCTGAGGAAGTTGCAGGGTTTTATCCTTCATGGTTTCCCCGAGGAAAATTATTTGTGTCTCTTGTCTCTTGTGTTGTGATTATGTTTTATTACTATGCTTGTTATTCTCTCAGTTAAAAGAACCTAAGATCATAATGCTAGCTTATATGATAAAATCTAACATGGTATCAGAGCTAACTTGAGAAGAAGACATTGTGCAGCTACAAAAGCTAGGGATTCTTAATTTTTGGGTCTCTCTCCACAATCCATCAGCCAATGTAAGCTAGGATGACTCTCCATTGAAGGACGCATCTTTTTGTCAAAGCAGAATTTGATTCCGAGCATTTTCAATTTTCGATGCGGAAATTAGGGCTTTCTATAGAAGAGGAATTTTTTAGTAATCCTAGCATAAGATTGTTATCCTCACCAAAACCAAAGTTTAAATACCTGGATCAAGAAATTTGGTTGGGTGAAACTCTGGGAAAGTCAAACCCTAATTTGACCCCAAGCTAGAAAAACCCTAAATACTAAAACTGCTAAGTTTTGGTACATTCTCTATATCCCGAAATTGGAGAAGGCTCAGGAGCTGAAAATGGCAAGGGATGAAGCTAAAATATCTATGTACATGGTGTCCAAAAATACACCTCAGATTCACTATATTCTGGAAGATATGATCCCTCCAATTTAAGATTCCAGCCTCTTCTAGAATTCATCCCTAAACATGACACCTGGGGAGAATTGCAATATCGTGGGCTACTGAGGTCCAAATGGAATTCCTAGAGATTTTCCAGAAAGGGAATAGAATTTAATTTCAGTGGTATGAATATCAGACTCAGAAGATGAACCAGTGACACGTGGTATTCCGTATAGCTTCATTATTCTGAACGATTCTGTAACAAGTCACCTTGGCAAAAGGATCATAAATACAAATTGGTAAAGCCCATTTTGATGAAACCTATGGTGTTGGATCAGCGACATGTGAGGTTACTTAAATGAGAATGTTCCAACATATAGGATCTTTAATTTTAGAGATATCATAGTAACAGTGACATGCATTTCTGCAGAAGAAATTTGAAAACTAGGGCTTCATTTTCCAGGAGCTTCCCTCCACTGTTTTCAGAAAAAGAGTACATTGGACAGCTCCATTTGAAGGGATCTATCTGTCTATCCAATCAGATCTGAAATATTCCAAGTTTTTAAAATTAGGGTTTCTGTGACAAACCCTAGATCAGCCAGCTCCAGAACAAGGACAGACACCTCAAATCGGTAAGATCTAATCTTTTTCTATTTCCATTTGAGGTTATCATTTCAAAGTGATCTATCACATCAGCTTGATGATAAGCTTGGTGAAGTTGACAACTTCCAATCATGGAAGTATTTGATCTCTCTAAAGAAAATGAATTGGACACCTACATGAGTAGAGAGGTTCCAGTTCCAGAGGGAGACGAGGGTCAAAGCCTTACACAAGAAGAACTTGGTCAAGGCCAAGAAGATCATTGCTGATTCAGTCACGAATCAACTTGTAATACAAGTGTCTTCACTAAAGAAACCAAAGATGTGTGATTCCTTAACCAAGCTATTTGTAGGGAAGAACATACATCAGAAGATGACCTTAAGAAACCAGTTGAAGAATGTGAAGATCCAGAATGTAGAGACCATGTAGTCATATGGGTCTCTCAAATCAAAGAACAACTTGAAGTGGTAAAAGAAGAAGTGAAGAATGCAGAAGTGCTGATGGCCACCTTGAATGGCCTCCCAAGATCATGGGATTCATTCATTCGAGGAATGTGTGCCAGAAGGAAGTGATTACTTTCAATAGACTCCGAGAAGAAGAACAAGCTCAACTCATAAGAAGAGAAGAGAAGATTGAAAGCAACTGAAGATCAAGCTCTCACCTTCCAAAGAAGATGCCTCAAGCGATGAGGAATACAAAGAACTCAACTCTTGAAGAACCTCTTATCCACCTTAGCATTTGGACAAGAAACGATGCTATCATGAATGAAGAAGACGATGAAGCTGAAGGCTCAAGAAGGAGTCTACCCAAGAAACAAATAAAGATAAGTATTCAATTGTCATTTCATGATATTGTTTTGTTATGCATTTGTTTATATTCAGTTGATGTATTATGCATGATAGGATGTTTGCATTAATGATAGTATACTACTAATATGCATATGATGGGTAACTAGCTCATGGTGCTATACTACTCTCCATTGCTACTTATCTAGAAAGAAACCTCTTTTCTGACATATTGGATTAGTGCACAATCTCAATGTTGTCCTGGTAGAGATGGAAGGCATCTAGAAAAATTTCTGTGATATATGGATGAATGTTGTATTAGCTAAAGTAGTTGCATGATCATATATATATGCATAAGAATTTTCTAGTATGAATATTCATTATGAAATATTTCTAACCATACAAATGCATTTGACTTGTAGGAAAGATCGCATACATAATCACCTACAAGCAAAGAAGGATTAAAATTGTTCTGAAGAACAAGTGACGACATTTCAAAATGAAGAATAATATGACGAATACAACGACATCATTGATATAGAACCTTCCAGCCATGAAGAAGTAACCAAGAATAAATGGAAGACCAGTTCAAGAAAGAATGATGTCTAGGATGCAATATCAATACGTGAAGGGAAGTCTGTAGCTCCATCATGTAGTAGATGGATACATTGTGGGATACAAAGCAAGATTCATAGCATGAGGCTTCTCACGAAAAGAAGGCATAGACTACAAAGAGACATTTGCAGCCACTAGAAGTTAAGTCACATGACATGCATAATCATGTGTGCAAATGAAAGAAGGCCTTGTATGAGTTCAGAAGACACCCATGGGATAACACATACATGATGAGATTGATGAATATCTTAACCTTTGCTACAAGGTTGATAAAGGATGACAAACTCATAGATGGATGTGAGAAGAACTTTTGAAAAAGTTCAAAATAGGGGATATTGGTATCCAGTGATCCTAGATGGATACATAGAAGATTAGTAGCATGGGAAGCTACTTGTCACTCCGGTATAGAATGTTTCAGTGCATAGTGTACGGAAGACAGAAGGAGTATGATTCTCCACTTTAGAGGCAGTGACTACAAATTATCCTGAGGTTTGACGTCGTATGACAGGATGGATATATTACTAATGACTCTAGGATTTACTGAGAGTAAAGTGGATTCCAACCTTTGCTTCAAGGTTGAAGACAGAAGACTAGTAATGCTCCTATTATGTGTTGATGCACTATTGTTCTAGGCATGGAGGTGTGGAAAAGGGAAGTATGTAGTAGAGATCCTGAATAGGTTTAGGATGACGGACTACATGACCACACCTATGGCATCGAACCTGAAGCTATTGAGTGATGCTTCATCAGAGTCGGCTGATGCTATGATGTATCGTCATATGATTGGATCATTGATGTACCTGACGAACACAAGACTAGACATTTTCTTTGCAGTGAACACCTTGAGCCAGTTCTTGATAGATCCAAGAAATGTTCACTTGATTTCTACAAAACATATTCTGAGGTATCTAAGGGGTACAATTGATTATGGGCTCAAGTACGATGCGAATCAGAAGATTAACCTGGAGGGTTATGTTGATTCAGATTGGGAAGGTAGTGCCATCGATAGGAAGAGCACTTCAGGGTGTTGCTTCAGTATGGGATTAGGTGTGATCTCTTGGTTTAGTAGGAAGCAATCCTGTGTGGCACTGAGTACAGCTTAAGTAGAGTATGTCGCAGCTTGTTCACCTAGTTGTGAGGCAGTATTACTGTGGAGGCTACTATATGATTTATTTGATCTCTAGTTGGATGCTACTTGTACACATTGTGACAACCAGAGTTGCATAAAGTTGTTAGAGAATCCAGTGGTCCATGACAATTCAAAGCATATCGAGATCAAGTACCACTATATCAGGGATATGGTGCAGAGGGGAGCAGTGAAGCTCCAGTGTGTTGCGACAGAGGAATAGATAGGTGATGTATTGACAAAGCCATTAGCTAGGGTGAAGTTTGAGTACTTCAGGGAGAAGCTTGGTGTTCTCAAGATCAATATTTCCTCCAAGGGAAAGTGATGAGTCCCATAGCCATTCTAACATGGTGAGAGGATTGGTTCCTTCCATGGTCAGATGTAAGGGTTGAGCCATTCTATCATGGTGAGAGGATTGGTTCCTTCCATGTCAGATATGAGTGCTAAGATCAGTAGCCATTCAGATGAGTATGTTAGATGTAAGGACTGATCCATTCTATCATGGTGAGAGGATTGCTTCCTTCCATATATATTGATTGCTTCCTCTCTACATTATCCGCATGATTTACCTATAACACATGCAACATATAACTAAGCATCAATATATAAATTTTATACTGTAACTAAACTTTAATAAAAATACAATTGGAATATAAAATAATAAAAATGAATAATATACCTGAATGAGCCCAATGCCCAAAGAGGTCACCACATCCAAAGAAATGGAAGGTTTTACAATATGTTTACCCACCTACAATTTTAATTTCATTACTTAAACTTTTCGTGTGCATACGTATAAACTAGATTGAAATTTAAGATGTCAATCATTAAAATTAAACATTTGAAACATGTAATTTAAATCTAACTTAAATTAAATTTAAACAAAATGTCAAGTCCTTTTAATAATTACTAAAACATTTGAAAGGTGCAATTTACCTCACAACATTGGGAGACACTAGGAATGTCTCCCAATATCGATGATGAGAGGGGCCCAAGACCCATGGTACTAAGAGAAGAAATCGAAACCTATGAACAAAACCAAAATTTGAATAATAGAAAAAATTTTCATGACCATAATGAAGAGATATACATTTATAGATATTTATGCAAATGTACCTCATTCAATGGCCCTAGGTTAACACTAGAGTTGCCCAGAAAATCACATTCATCCAACATTTGGGTGAACTGCAATTCAAATAAGTTCATTATATATATATATATATATATATATATATATATACTAGCAAAAAATTATTTAACAATTACGAGGAAAAAATAAAAGTTCTTGCATACCTCTCCCTCCCTCCTTCCCCGTGATGGAGTAGATCAAGCAACCCATCTCAACAATGTTTTGCAAAGGGATTGGAATCTTGAAGGCTCATTGAATCTACTTCACTGTCTATTTTATAAGAAAAATTTCAATGAGAACAAGTGCGTGCTCTATGTCAATTCATGCCCACATCAGCCCCCACTAGAGCAGATGGTAAGTTGTCTCCTATGATGATTATGTCCTATAGACCAATCTAAGAGGTTGACTCCATATGTGATCATAATGTTACAAGTCTCTATGTATGAGGAAACAAATGAGGTGTAGCCTTAGGAAAAAATGGATCATGAAAGGCTCCTTCTCGTTCATACATCCTGTAACATACCCACATAACCTGCTAAAAATGCATATATATAAAAAATTGCAACCATATCATTCTTTCACGTAAATTTGGTTAAGATATTCCAAAATAATTTATCATTATCCTAAAATAGTAAAAAAAATGAAATCCATAAATAGATCTACTTTTATACCATATAGACATTCTGTACGAAAAATGAGTTTCTAACCTTTGCTTCCTGTGTTCCGCTGTTTATCCTTTCGCTACAGTCTTCGAAAATCAGGAACCTACCTTCTGATGTAATCCTTTATCCATGATTTCTCCTTCTACCTTTTGCCTTTCCACCTTACACAATGAACTGCAGAACTCAGAAGCTTAACACGTGGTGGAATTGGTTCATTCATACTTTTGCCCTTTGCCTTCCGCCCTTCTGCTGCAGACTACAAAACTCATAAATCTATATGTTTTTAAGGATTTCCACTTTTCTCTTATGCCTTCCACTTTCCATTGTGCGGATCGCAAAATCATTAACATTAACAAGGTTTTAATATTCTCTTTTTCACTTTCTGTTTTCCATTGGGCAGATCGCAGATCGCGAAAGTATTAACATTATTAAGACTTTAACTTTAACCTTCTGCTTTTTGCTTTGCAGATCATAGATCACAGAAGTCTTAGCACCTTTGAGAATTTAATTTTAACTTTTTGCTTTCCAGTTTTCGCTGTGCAGATTGTGGATCATGAAAGTCAGACACTTTTAAGACTTAACTTTAACTTTCATCTTTTCGCTGTGTAGATCGTGGATCGCTTGAATCTTAATACCTTTAATATTTTTAACTTCGCTTTTCTTTATGCGGATTGTGGAATGCAAAAATATTAATAAATTTAAGACTTGAACTTTACTTTCCGCTGTGCAGATCATGGATGACAAGAGTCTTAATACCTTTTAGATTTTTAACTTTTCTTTCCACTTCCCTCTTTTTGCTATGCAGATCGAGGAACATAGAAGTCTTAATAAATTTAATATTTACACTTTACCTTTCGATTTCCGCTTTCCATTGTGCAGATTGCGGATCGCAAAAATATTAAATTATTTGTGTTTTAACTTTTCTTCCTGCTTTCCGCCTTCCACCATGCGAGATGCGGAATGCGGAAATATTATTAACCTTATGTTTACACTTTTTCTTTCATCTTTCTACCTTCCGCTATATGTATCACGAAACATGGAAATATTAACTATTTCGAGGCTTTAACTTATATTTTTTTCTTTCTGCTTTTACCTATGCAGATCGCAGTTCGTAGAAGTATTAAACTTCTTTAGACTTATCTTTTTCTTTGAACTTTCATTGTTCACTCAATGTTTTTCTTATGAAAACTTACTGTTGGTTTGACCTATGGAAAACTTGAAGACTTGGGACGAGTTCACAACTTGGACTAGTGCAGGCTTAGAAAGACTGCAGGGGTGTGTAACACCCTGGTTTTGACCCCAACGCATTAAATATACATGATACATATATATTGTAAATAATCATGGTGTGGAGATAAAGGCAAAGGCCCCACCATCAATTTCGTTGTGTTATGTTTCGGCATTTGGAATTGTTGCCTATAGTATATTGGTATATACGACACATATTAAGTTTTAGCATCATGTAACTATGCATTTTAATTAAAAGGACCCCAACCATCTATGTCGATGAAACTATATTGAAAAGGGAATGATTTTCCTAAGGACAGCAGGGGGGGGGGGGGGATTGTTAAAACTGGAACCCATGGAGAAAATCCATGTGTCAACCACCCATCTAAAGAACCCTGATGTTAGTTGACGACAATTATTTGTTGGGTAGTGGTGGGTGGTAGGCCTATACACATGGACCCTCCTCCAGCTGGATCGTTCCATTCACATGGGGGAAAGGAAAAAAAATAGGGAATGCTTCCACTCTCCCACTCGAACTAGTTTTTCTCGCCTTCACACACCATTTGGAAAAAATCTCCATCATTTTTTATGTTCATTCCTGACATGCAGGATTTCTTTTCACTATCCATCTCGCGTAGAGACATTGTTGTTTCCTTGGCCTCATGCACCAATTGGGCTTGGGATATATTCTTCCTCCGGTCTATGCAGAGAATCAATTTCCCTTTTTCCCTTATCAAACTATGAAATGTTTCGATAGTTTTCATTGTGAGATTGGCTGTAGGTTACCATTGAGTTGTTTTGGCCATGATAGGGCCAAGAATGACTCAGGGATTTGTTTTCCCCTATCAAAGCTATAATTGTTGCCTTCGTTGCTTACATGCAGTGGTTGGTCTTTAGACTCTATTGGGGTGGTGATGAGGGCGTGATTTGCTTGAAAAAACTGGTGGGTTTGGGAACCACATAGATAGATATAGAGGGCTAGATTTCTTCTCCACAACCCCTGAATATCACTGGAAGGGAGGTCAGGGCCTGAGGGACTGTGTAGCAGAGAAAGGACTGATTTCGTTGTGTTGGGTGTGTGTGGGTGTCCTAGAAGTCAGGTTAGTTCTGGTGTAGATGTCCTTATCTCTTTAATGCACTCACCAGCTTAGCATTTAGCCTTTCCAAGGTCCTGGATGGCTTGATAAACCCAACTGTGTTGGCTTGGCTGATATGTTGTCTACATGACAAACCCAATTGTGTTGGCTTGGTATGTTTTGTTATCCTTGGCTATGTGTAAGCCTACTAGTTCCTTATTGCTTGGGGAATCATGCCTGGCTCAGGGGTGGCAGCGTTGCAAAGAGATTAAGGAGCATGCTGGCTTATGGTTGGGTGGAAAGTTGCAGCAACGTAGCTGGTTATGGGATAGTTCTTATAAGATAAGTATTCTTGACTAATCTATTTCGAAATCATATTTACTATTAATAAATTATGATGATGGACATGTTGAATGTTGAATTGTATGTTTTGCTTCCACTGAGTATATGTATGATTAGACATCTTAGTATTTTTGATGTCTTAAGAATTTTCCTTCAGTTTATATGTATGTACATGTTCATGGGGCTAGTTTCTCGGATGTTTCATGTATAGTAGCATCCTCTTTGCTGGTCAGAGGGTCAGGGACATCACAGTGTGGTATGAGAACTTATTTTGCAGCATGGGCCTGAATGGGCCATCAAGATGCAATGACAGAGCCATCATTGCAGCATTGTGCCTTAGAGGGCCATGATAAACTAGTTATCAGAGGCAGGTTTCCCTCTGCCTAGAAGAAAATGAATGATAGAAATTTTTTCTTGAAAAAAAAAAAATTTGTTGAAAATTTCCTAAGTGTCGAACTCGTCGGATCATCAAAGGACTAAGTCAGAAGATCCTACGATACAGTGGAAAGAATATGGGAAAAGCCAATTGATGAGGGACAGTAAGAAAGGATTTCAAAAAAATTTCTAAGTGTTAGGCCGTCGGCCCATCGGGAAACTTATATGGATAGACCTCCGATGTAGGCCCCGACAGTGGTGGAAGATAAGAGAAGTAAGTGAAAATTAGACAAATGGATCAACGTAATTTAGTTGATCGACCAGTTGAAACATCGGCGGAGATCCCCTGAAATCCATCGAACTGTCGGGGAGGAATAGTGGCCAGGATTGCTGACGCAGAGAAAAGGAGGCAAATTTTCCTGAAATTTTGCTTAAGGGTTGAGATCATCGGTGATCGGTAGAGATTAGCTGATGGGATCGTTGATGATTAGAAGATTGGAGCACCGAAACGACGGATCCATATGGCTAACGATTGTTGAAACATCAATGGAATTTAGTGAATGGATCAGCGAAAATTAGTTGATAGGTTCGCCAAAACGTCACCACCGTCAGAGACAGTTAGACAATGAAGCCGTTGATGCAGCAGCAAGAAGAAGAAGAAAAAAATTCAATATTTTTTGTCTAAGTGTTGAAACCATCAGTGATTCATGGAAGTTAGTTGATGGGATCGTCGAAAAATAGAGGATGAAGTTTCCCAAGTCTAGTGAAGTGGATCGGTGATTATTAGTTGAAGGAAGAGCCACAGTTTTGGCGAAGATCTTCCGAAGATCATCAAAACATTGGTGAAACTTAGTTCTTTGAGAAGCCGATGCAGAGAAGAAAATTTTGAAAATTTTTCTTTTGAAGTATAAGGTCGTCAAAAAATTATAGAGGATCAGACTGCCAATCGAAAAAAGTTAAACGTTTGTGAACCTTCCGTTGCGGATGTCATGTAAACTACCATTCCGATGCCTAGAAGTTTCAACCGTCGATGTTCCGATTATCAATGCAGTGGAAGTGTTTCACCTTGCATCGTCGATGCTCAGTGGATAGAACTTCTTATAGACAATGGAGTATTAAGGTTTGCAGAACTCATAATGGGATCACTGCGCACTGTTGCAGCCGCCTAAGAGACTATCCATCTGATGAATAACTTTTTCGATCGTTGACACACCGGAGGTAATTGCTGTTTGGATCACCGCAATGTCAGAAAATTTTAGTGGTTTGGGTTGCAGACACAGCAGAACCATTCAATTTTGGATCACCGACACATAGTGGTTAATTGCTCTGATCTGTCGATAGGTTTGTGGACCGCAATAACCATGGTGGGTCTATTTACCGCCATTGTGGATGACTATGGGACTAACCGTCCGATGATCGAGTGGTTAGTTGCTCTAATCGTCGATGTTGTAATAGTTAACTGCTCCAACCACTGAAAAATTTATGGCCACAAAAACCATAGAGAGTTCATTGGCCACCATTGCAGTTGCCTAGAGAGCTAGCCGCCCGAGGTATAGTGGATCCAATCACCAATACGACGATGCAGTAGTGCTTATCGGTCCCGATCGCCGATAAAGGTTTTTGGCAGCGCTGATAAATGGCTCAGAATATTAGACGATTGAAGATCCGATACAGCAGAAAATTTTAGTTGTTTGACCACCAATGAATAGTCGTTGGCATCGCCAATAAATTTTGGAAGCCTAGACAACTACAGATCTAACACACCGAAGAAAAATAGATGAATAGACCCTCGATGAGCGGTGGAGGAAATTAGTTGTTCTGACCACCAAAACGTCAAAATGTTAGTTGGGATGAGACCCGATTCTATACAAAGAAATTTGGGTTTTTCAAAGTGGACTTCTCAGCAAATTCCAGCTGTTTTTCAGTGGATTTTTCAACAGAATGTTAGTGGATTACAGGGTTGAACAAGAAGAGAAAGATTTTGTGTTTAAGCAAAATGGTTATTTTATGATTTTTCCATGAGAAGATAAGTAGTTCTTTTTTTATCAAGGTATGTATCTAACAGTTGTGTTACTAACACGTTTGCAGAATCATAGTGACCTTCAAGGGTAGTATTTCAGAAATTGCAGTTTGGTAAGTTAGAGGTGGTTGAGTTATGAGAACCCATGATGGATATGATGCTCAGGATTCTTACGAGCATGCGAGAGATTCCATGGGAGAAAATTTCCATAACAAAAATGATGACATAGAGTCTAATGGAAGGAGATTCCAAGAGACACCATCAAATGTTGCAGCCACCATGAGAATCTTGATTAAATCCTAGGAAGAGTAGCATAAATTGAATACTGCTATGTTCCAGAGTTTGACAGACTTGCAAAGAAAGATAGACTCTGGGCGAGGTACAACAAAACCGAAAGGTAGCAAGAGCAGCACTAGGAGAGGGAGAAAAACTTCTAGTGGATCATCTGACTCTAAAGAATCCAGTGGGGATACAAGTTCATCTTCTAGTAAAATAAAAAGAAGGAGACACCATAGGGATCGCTTGTGGGATCAATTTAAGAAAGCTAAACCTCCTACATTTGATGGTGATTTAATGACTTCACAAGAGGCTAAAGCTTGGCTCCTTGGGATAAATAAGTACTTTCAAGTGCAGGACTATTTGGGAAACATTAAGGCAAGAGTTGCCATATTCAATCTGAATGGAAGAGCATCCATTTGGTGGGAATGCTTCAAGAAAGTAAAGAGGATCAGTGAAAAGAAACTTAAGTGGAAACATTTCAAGAAGTATTCAAGCAGAAATACCTCTCTGATAGGTATTATGATGATAAGATTAAGGAGTTCCATGAGCTGAGATTGGGACAACAGACCATGGATGAATATGCAAATAAATTCTTGGAATTGTTGAGGTATGTTTGGTACATTAGAGATGAAAAAGTGAAGGTCCATTGGTTTTTGAGTGGAATTCCTCAGTCTTACAAAGATCGAATTGAGTTTTATGAACCTAGAACTCTTGAAGAAAAAATAAGGAAGGATAAGTATTGCTATGGGAAAAGCAAAGGTAAACTTGATTACCATAAGGCATGGAAGGACCAGAAGAATGAGAAGTTTGACCAAAGAAAGAAAGGTTTCAAACCTTCTAGATTTAGGAGTCAGCAGAAGTAGCCATCCCAAGCTATGAGTAATCCAGTTGGAGTGACAGGTGGAAATCCTAAAGATCCACAATAGAATAAAGGTCCACTCAAATGTTGGAAATGTAAAGGACCCCACTTGCACAGATATGGTCCACTCAAGAATGAAAGTGCAAGACCAGCTTACAACATGCAACAAGTAGAAACAGTGGGTCAAGTAGCTATTGAAGTAATTGTAACTTCGGAATGTATTCACTTGTATTTCTTATGTATTGTAACCCGATGTTTATTCCAAGATGTATTTGAGTCATGTCATGCCCTGATGTTCCGATCAGGAAGTTTCTATAATATGAAAGTCATGTCAAGTCATTGTGGGTAACCCTTCTATTAGTCAAGGGTTAAATTCCCCATAGTTGTGGGGCCCTTGGGTTATTAAACTATCCTAGTGAAGTCGACCCTAGGTGGGTCATTGTAAGTCAAGGCAATAGTCCCCACCATTGTGTTACCCTCCTATTGGTTGGAGGAGGCAAAGTCCCCACAAGTGGTGGGGCACTCGGGTTATTATACACTCATAGAGATGTAGGCTCTAGTAAGTAATTGTTAAGTTAGGCTAACATGATTGAGTGCACTTTAAGTGAGCGAAAGAATATAAATAGAGAGTGAGAGCCTCTTTATTTATCACTTGCAACACTCACACTCACTCATTTCGGGGCGCATGAGTGAGAGGAGAAGCTCTCTCAGTGTGAGAGAGAGAGAGACTGCTACCGTGTGGAGATCATCTTACTGTTTTGGGGCTTTTACTGTTTTGGTGCTGATTCTATCTCTGAGGAAGTTGCGGGGTTTTCTCCTTTATGGTTTCCCCAAGGAAAACTCTTTGTTTCTCTTGTCTCTTGTGATGTGCTTATGTTTTATTATTGTGCTTGTTATTCTCTCAGTTAAAAGATCCTAACATCATAATGCTTGCTTATATGATGCAAAACTAACATGGTATCAGAGCTAACCTGAGAAGAAGACATTGTGCAGATACAAAATATAGGGCTTATTACTTTTTGGGTCTCTCTCCACAATCCATCAGCAAAAATATGCTAGGTTGACTCTCCACTGAAGGGTGCATCTTTCTGTCGAAGCGGAATTTGATTCCGAGCATTTTTTCAGTTTTCAATGCAAAAATTAGGGATTTCTACAGAAGAGGAATTTTTGAGTGAGACCAAAATAGGATTGTTCTCCTCATCAAAACAAAATTTTAGAGACCTGGATCAATAAATTTGGTTGGGTACAACTCCAGGAAAGTCAAACCCTAGTTTGACCCCGAGCTAGGAAAAACCCTAAATACTAAAAATGATAAGTTTTGGTACAGTCGATATATTCCGAGGTTAGAGAAATATCAGAATCTGAAAATTGCAGGGGCCAAATATAACATCGTTTTGAAAACTGTGTCCAAAACGCAGCCTCAGATTCGCTATATTCTGGGAGATATGATCCCTCCAATTTAGGGTTCCAGTCTCTTCCAGAATTCATCCCTAAACAGGACACCTAGGGAGAATTGCAATATATTTGGCTATAGAGGTCCAAATAGAATTCCTAAATATGTACCAAAAATAGAACGGACTATACTTTCGGTGGTTAGAATATCAGACTCAGAATATGAACCAGTGACACGTGGTATGCCGTACAATTTCTCTATTCTGAACAGTCCTATAACAGGTCACCTGGGGAAAAGGATAATAAATACCAAATGGTAAAACTAATTCTAATGAAAACTACGTTGTTATATCAAGAACGGGTGTGGTTACCTTAGTGATAAATTTCAAACACAGAGGATTAGTAAGTTCGAAGATATCACAGAAACAGAAACAGGAATTTCTATAGAAGAAATTGGAAAATTAGGGCTTCCTGTTACGGGAGCTTCCCTCCACTGTTTTCAAAAAAGGAGTACATTGGACAGCTCCATTTGAATAGATATATCTATCTATCCAATCAGATCTGAAATATTTGAAGTTTTGAAAATTAGGGTTTCTCTGACAAACCCTAGATCAGCCAGCTCCGGAACCAGGACGGACACCTCAAATCGGTAAGATATAATCCTTTGCTATTTTCATTTGAGATTTTCATTTCAAAGTGATCTATCACATCATATTGATGAAAAGCTTTGGGAAGTTGACAAATTCCAAGCCTGGAAGTATATGATCTCTTTGAATAAAATGGATTGGACACCTATATGAGTATAGAGGTTCCAATTTCATAAGAAGATGACGTTAGAAGCCTTTCAGAATAAGAACTTGGTCAAGGCCAAGAATATCATTGCTGATTTAGTCATGAATCAACTTGTACTACAAGTGTCTTCCCCAAAGACACCGATGAGGTTTGATTCCTTGACCAAGCTATTTCAAGGGAAGAACATAAATCAGAATATGACTTTGAGAAAATAGTTGAAGGAAGTGAATATCCAAAATGTAGAGACCATGCAGTCATACCTTACAAGGGTCTCTCAAATCGAAGTGTGGAAATTGAACCCAGTGATAGATTAATTTTACTCACAACAATTAACAATTGATCATGCAAAATCACTCACAAAAGAGACTGAAACTGGAGCTGAACACTAAACTGTATTAACTTAGTGTACAATAGCCAACCCTATAACATAATAGGTTGCTAAATAAATAACATACATCAGGTATTCAAATGCACGAGGAGCAATTCGAATATAGCATAAAGCAGGCTTACTAAAAATAAGCAAATCCCCCATAGGTGTAAAAAGCTGATCCCAAATCTGTCATGGAGCTCACGAATTGGAAAAATGGCTTAGGCAAGATAAAGAGTGGTGGAATGGCAGCTCATACATTCTTTTGCAAGGAGAAAAGAGTGGAGGATGAAGAGGACAAAAAACTAGTTCACCTCACCTAGTCTAGCTTTTCCATTTTCCTTAAAAAACTGAAAAAGCAAGGAATAAAGCAGAAAAAGCAGAAGGCCGCCTAGGAGGCCAGGAATAAAGCAAATTTGATTCCTTGGGCTTTCCCATGCGCTACATGAGTCAAATAAGGCAAGTTTGACCACTATGGATAGGTAAAAGACAACTTGCACAAGGTGGGACACATGAACTAGGCTAATAAGACAAAAATAATTAAATTAATGTCTAAGTGGGTAAACTATGGGTTGATTATTCTAACACCCCCCCTTAGGCCTAACTTATGAGTAATATATCAGAAAATTATAGGGCCTAGCAACAAGGCTTAGTCACCCTTTACATACTGCATGTCCATTTAAACAAGGAAAGAGACAAAACCAACTTGGGAAAATCCTCCCTTAAACATGGACTGTAAAACAAAATTTTGGAATCTTGTCTTCACTCATGCTTCACAGCATGATCAGCAATCCCCAGTAGTGATTTTAGATTGCTGAAGGTCTTCTCACAAAATGCTTTGGTGAAGATATCAGCTACTTGTTCTAAAGATGAACAGAAGAGTAGGTGAATGGTGGCATCATGCACAAGTTCTCTGATGTAGTGCATATGGATCTCAATGTGTCTGGTTCTCTGCTTATGAACTGGATCTTTGCAGATTCAAATGGTACTCTGGTTATCATAGTAGATGGTAGTTGAGTACTCTAGTTCAAAACCACACTCTCCAAGTAAACCCTACAACCATAAACATTGAGTTGCTGAATTAACAACTCCTCTGTACTCTGCTTCTGTAGATGAGAGTGCAATGGCCCTCTATTTCTTGCTTGACCAGCTAATTGGCCCTTCTGCAAGCATGAACACATATCCTGATGTGGACTTTCTGTCTGTGCTATCACCTGCCCAATCACTGTCAGTAAATCCAATCAAATCAAGATCAGATTTTGCTTTATAGAAGATCACATGTGTCCTTGTTCCCTAAACAAAGTTAAGGATACTTTTGGATGCTTTCCAATGGATATCATGAGGCTTATCCATGTATCTATAAGCCACACTTACTGCATAACAAATATCAGGTCTAGTATGTGTCAAATACAACAAACATCCAATCAATTGCCTATACAGTGTATTGTTTACCATCGGTGAAGAATCAGCTTCTTCCAGCTTCACTCCTGAAAGGAAAGGAGTTTTGCTTGCTTTGCAATACTTCATTCTGAATTTGTTCAGCAAGTCCAAGGCATATTTGGACTGGTGCACCTTTATTCCAGCTTTGGTTTGAGCAATCTCAAGCCCCAAAAATTGACTTAAGAGCCTCAAATCTGTCATGGAGAAGGCTTGGTTCATAGCTCCTTTTAAGGAAGCAATCTCAGCCTTTGAGCTTGCTGTAATGAGGAGGTCATCAACATATAACACAAGGATCATTAATGAACCATTAACTAACTTCAAATAGACATTTGGATCTGATTTGCACCGAACAAAATTCAGTGATAGCAAGAAGCTATCGATCTTGGCATACCAAGCCCTTGGGGCTTGCTTTAGCCCATACAATGACTTTCTCAACCTGCACACAAGAGAAGGGTTAGTAGAAAAACCTTGAGGCTGCTTCATATATATATCTTCAGTGAGATCTCCATTCAGGAAGGCACATTTTACATGCATGTGATGTACCTCCCATTGCCTTGAGGCTACAATGGCTAAGGCTAGCCTGATGGAATCCATCTTTGCCAGTGGGGCAAAGGTCTCATTGTAATCTATGCCATGAACCTGTGAGTATCCCTTGGCTACCAATATGGCATTGTACTTTAGTGTTGAACCATCAGCAGCAAATTTGGTCTTATAGACCCACCTACATTGGACTAACTTTCTTCCTGGAGGAAGATCCACTAGCTCCCATGTGTTGCTCTTCTGGAGTAAGCTGAACTCCTCCTTCATGGCTATTTGCCATTTTGGATCTCCTGCTACTTCTTCATATGTTTGAGGATCAGAATCCACCATCAAATATCATTTTTCATAAAACATAGGATCCTTCATGCACAGACCACTCTCAAACTGAGATCTAGTCCTCCTTGTGTCATTGGGATCCCCAGCTAGCTCACCTGCTGCATGTAGTGTCTTGGATTCCCATTTTGGCCTTGTAGGGATGTTAGGGTCTGCAATAAACTCATATCCATCAGACAAATCAGAATCAGCATGTTCAACAAACTCTTTACTTACTTCTTGAGGTTCAGGTGGAGAAGAGGCTTCTCCAACTTCCACTGCTGCAAGGGGTTCTTCTTCAAACTGAACACACCTTTCGATGAAGGATTTGTTTGTGCTCAAATTTATCAGTTTGTACCCTTTTGAATCTTTATAGTATCCAACAAAAATACACTCTTGGATTTGGGCTGCAAATCCTTCCTCTTCTCTGTTGGAATTCTAGCCCAAGCCTTTGAGCCAAAAATCCTGAAATGGGTCACATCTGGCTTGTGCCCACTCCATGCTTCGAGGGGAGTCATGCCATCAAGCTGTTTGTGAGGCACCCTATTCTGGATATATTCTACATAGTTGATAGCTTCAGCCCAGTACTTTGGTGGCAAATTTTTGGCCTCCATCATGCATGTTGCCATCTCCTTCAGTGATCTGTTCTTCCTCTCAGCAACACCATTTTGTTGTGGTGTGTAAGGGATAGAGTGCTGCATCTGAATACCTACATCTGCACAATAATTAATAAACTTAGACTTGACATACTCACCACCATTTTCATATCTGAGGGCTTTGAGTTTCCTTTCAGACTGGTTTTCAACCAAAGCCTTAAAGACTTTGAATAGGCCAAAAACTTCAGACTTGTGTTTCAAGAAGTGAACCCAGCAATACCTAGAAAAGTCATCAATGAAAGTCAATGCATATTTGGCCTGACTCATGGACATATGAGGGAATGGTCCAGCAACATCACTGTGGATCAGCTCGAGGGGTGCAGAGGTTCTCTTATGACTAGCTCTCTCAAATTTATGCTCTGGGTGTTTTCCTCGGATACAACCTTGGCAGACTCCTTTGGAAATTTTTATCTTGGGAAACCCTATGACCATCTCTTTTTCACTAAGATCAGAAAGATACTTGTAATTTAGGTGGCCAAATATTTCATGCCAAAGCTTGTCGGCTTCATTAGCATGAATCAAAAGAGCAGAGGGGTTTGAGTAGCGTAGGAAGTGTGAGAACATGTATACCTTTTGAGCATGATTTGCAACTCCTTTTGCAATGACTCTACCAGTTGACATCTCTGTGATCTCAACTTCATCGGGGGAGAATATGAATTTCTTAGGAGACCCAGTTTGGATCATCTGGTACACTGACAAGAGGTTGGAGGCAAGACCAGGCACATACAAGACATTGTTGAACTGACCATGATCAATATCAATCCTCCCTTTGCCCAAACATTCAGTGAGAGAGTCATCTCCCAGTACTATCGATGGTCCTTTCGACATATCAAGTGAGGAGAAGGCCTCCTTGGTCGAAACCATGTGTCTTGAAGCTCCAGAATCGATGATAAAACTGGGTGAGCTTGATGTGCCAACAACCAATGCATGAACTCTCTCTCTGTCATCTGAGCTTGATCCTCCTTCTCTCTTCTTTGAGCTTTCTAGAAGGGAGATTCCATTCTTCTCCATGATTTGGGTCAGCATGTCTATTTTCTTCTTCATACAAGAGCTTTCAGTGTGATTGCCCTTATTGCAGTATGCGCACTTGCTCATTTCACCTTTGTTTTTCTTCTTCTGGTAGTTCTTCTTGGAACCTTGTGGCTCCTCTGGAGACTATTTCTTGTCTCTCTTTTTCTCAGGTGGCTTTTTAGCTTTCTTTTTGCCTTTTGAATCCACCTTCGAATCTCCAACAATCAACGCTTGATCTTTGGATGGTTTGATGGTGCCCATCATCACCAGCTTATCCTGTTCTTGTATGAGAGATTCCATGAAATCTGCAAGGCTAGGCATCTTCCAGGTTTGAGCTATTAGTTTTGTGGCATAGAAGGTTGAAACAAACACTAAATAGTCAGGGCCTAGCGTCGAGAGGATGGCCAGAACGAGCTGATCATCTTTCTTGTCGATCCCACACTATTTCAGCTGCAAAACTAGTGCTTTGAACTTGGAGAAATATAGCTGCATGGATTCAAAGCTATTTGGACTCAGAGAAATCAGCTCATTTTTTATTTGATTTCCCCTCATCTCATTTGTCTTTCCAAAAATATCAGAAAGATTCTCCCATACTTCATTCGGTGATGTCAATCCATCAAGATGGAAAAGGAGGTCTCTGGAAATACTCAGACACACGAGACCATAGGCCTAATCCCTCCTATTGTGCCATTTTATCTTCTCTGCAGCTGCATTGGGCTCTGCTTCTATTGCCATAGTCACCCTGTAGAGGCCTTTCGCTCTCAACAGTATCTCCATCTCTGCTTTCCATTCAAAGAAATTGAAGGGAGTCAAGATAGTTTTCTGTGATTGATCCATAGCTTAGAAAATCTGTCCCAGCTGTCAGTAGAAGGCTCCCAGTCACTGATGTCGAACCTGCAAAACAATTTTGAAGGAGAGAAATTGATCTACAATGGCTCTGATACCATGTGGAAATTGAACCCAGTGATAGATTAATTTTACTCACAACAATTAACAATTGATCATGCAAAATCACTCACAAAAGAGACTAAAACTGGAGCTAAACACTAAACTGTATTAACTCAGTGTACAATAACCAACTGTGTAACATAATAGGTTGCTGAATAAATAAAATACATTAGGGATTCAAATGCATGAGGAGCAATTCGAATCTAGCATAAAGTAGGCTTACTAAAAATAAGCAAATCCCCCATAGGTGTAAAAAGCTGATCCCAAATCTGTCATGGAGCTCACGAATTGGAAAAATAGATTAGGCAAGCTAAAGAATGGTGGAATGGCAGCTCATACATGCTTTTGCAAGGAGAAAAGAGTGGAGGGTGAAGAGGACAAAAAACTAGTTCACCTCACCTAGTCTAGCTTTTCCATTTGCCTTAAAACACTGAAAAAGCAGGGAATAAAGCAGAAAAAGCAGAAGGGCACCTAGGAGGCTAGGAATAAAGCAGATTTGAATCCTTGGACTTTCCCATGCGCTACATGAGTCAAATAAGGCAATTTTGACCACTATGGATAGGTAAAAGACAACTTGCACAAGGTGGGACACATGAACTAGGCTAATAATGCAAAAATAATTAAATTAATGTCTAAGTGGGTAAACTATGGGTTGATTATTCTAACACAAAGAACAACTTGAAGCGGTGATGGCCACCTTGAATGTCCTCCCAGGATCATGGTATTCATTCATGTGAGGAATTTGTTCCAGAAGGAAGTGATTACTTTTAGTAGACTCTGAGAAGAAGAAGAAGAAGCTCGACTCATAAGAAGAGAAGAGAAGATGGGAGCGATTGAAGATCAAGCTCTCACCATCCAAAGAAGATCCCTCAAGCAATGAGGAATACAAAGGAATCAACTCTAGAAGAACCTCTTATCCATCCTAGCATTTGGATAAGAAACAATGCTATCATGAATGAAGAAGACGATGAAGCTGAAGACTCAAGAAGGAGTATACCCATGAAACAAATAAAGATAAGTATTCAATTGTCATTTCATAATATTGTTTCGTTATGAATTTGTTTATATTCATTTGATGTATCATGCATGATAGGATGTTTGCATTAACAACAGTATACTACTAATATGCATGTGATGGGTAAGTAGCTCATGGTGCTATACAACTCTCCATTGCTACTTATCTAGAATGAAACCTCTTTGCTGACATATTGGGTTAGTGCACAATCGCAATGTTGTCCTGGTAGAGATGGAAGGCATCTAGAAAGTTTTAGTGAGATATGGATGAATGTTGTATTGGATAAAGTAGTTGCATGATCATATATTTATGCATCAGTATTTTCCAATATGAATATTCCTTATGAAATGTTCTAACCATATGGCTGCATTTGACTCGTAGGAAATATCACATATATAATCACCTACAAGCAAAGAAGAATGAAGACTTATTCCAAAGAACAAGGGACGACAGTTCAAAGACAAAGAATAATATGACAAGTGTAGTTACATCATTGATGCAAAACCTTCCAGCCATGAAGAAGTAACCAAGAAGAAATGGAAGACCAGTTCAAGAAGAATGATGTCAGGGCGCAATATCGAGACCGAAAAAGAATTTCAGAGTTCCATCATGCAGTATATGGAAACATCGTGGGATACAAAGCATGATTCGTAACATGAGGCTTCTCACGCAAAGAAGGCCTAGACTACGAAGAGACATTTACGGCTAGTAAGAGTTTAAACACATATATGATGAGCTTGATGAAGATATTAAACTTTGCTACAAGGTTGAAGATGCAATTCTATACACTAATAGAATATTAGTAGAATAGGAAGCTACTTGTCACTCCAGTATAGAATGTTTCAGTGCATAGAGTACAGAAGACAGAGGGAGTATGATGCTCCGCTTCAGAGGAAGTGACTACGGAATATCTTGAGGTTCGACATGGTACGACAGGATGGGAAGATTACTGATGACTCTAGGATTTACTGAGAATAAAGTGGATTCCAACCTTTGCTTCAAGGCAGAATACCAGTGATGCTCCTGTTATGTGTCGATGCATTATTTTCTAGGCATAGAGGTGTGGACAAGGGAAGTATGCAGTAGAGATCCTGAATAGGTTCAGGATAATGGACTGCAAGATTATGGCCACACCTATGGCATCAAATCTGAAGCTATTGAGTGATGCTTCATCAGAGACGGTTGATGCTACGATGTGTCGTAAGATGATTAGTTCCTTGATATACCTGAGGAACATGAGACCAGACATTTGCTTTGCTGTGAACACCTTGAGCCAGTACTTGACAGATCCGAGAAGTGTTCACTTGACTACTGGAAAGCATATTCTGAGGTACCTAAAGGGTACAATTGATTATGGGCTCAAGTATGATACGAATTGGAAGATTAACATATAGGGCTATGTGGACTCGTATTGGGAAGGTAGTGCCATTGATAGGAAGAGAACTTTGAGGTGTTACTTCAGTATGAGATCAGGCGTGATCTCTTGGTTTGACAGGATGGAGTCCTGCATGGCGCTAAGTACAACCGAGGCAAAAGATGTTGCCACTTGTGATTTGGGAGGTAGTATGTTTCTTTTGAAAAACTACTATTTGATTTGATTGATCTGACTTGCATTTTGGTATGATGCAGAGAGGAGCAGTGAAGCTCTAGTTTGCGATGTAGATCAAGATCTCTCGAAAGAGGGAGTTCTAGCATAGCTAGTGAGATAGGTTGTCCGAGCATAAATCCTGGCGAAGCTCATAGGTTGCTCAGACGTAAATGGTCCTGTAGGTTGTCTTCGGATGTAATTGGTCCTGGTAAAGCTTGCAGGTTATCCTTGGACGTAATCAGCCCTGATGTGATTCTATGCTAGAAATGGCAAGACTAAAGTTCGAGTACTTCAGAGAGAAGCTTGGTGTTCTCCAGATCGAGGTTCCCTCCAAGAGAAAGTGATGAGACCCATAGCCATTTTGTCATGATGATAGGGTTTCTCCCTTCCATGATAGATATGAGTGCTGGCCATTCTATCGAGCAGGACAGATGTAAGGGAAATTGCCATTCTAGGAATGGAGGCACCTGGTCAGTTACCAAGATCACTCAGTGTAGGATTGAGTATCCATTCTGATGTGATAGAGGGATGTGTTCCCACTTGATCAGATGTAAGGGCTGAACCATTCTTTCATGGCTAAAGGATTAACTTCCTTCCATGTCAGATGTGAGTGTTGGCCATTCCGACGAGCAGGTCGGATGTAAGGGCAACTGCCATTCTCTATGAGAATGGAGGCACCTAGTCAGTTACCAGGTAGCTAAGTTGAGGACTGGGGGCCATTCTGATATGACTGCTGGGATGTGTTCTCATAGGATCAGATGTGAGTGCAAGCCCTTCCATCACTATGATAGGATGTGTTCCTTTCTAGATGGATGTAAGTGTAGAGCCTTTCTGGAGCGACTGAGGGATGTGTTCCCACGTGCTCAGATGTAAGTGCTGAAATATTCCATCACAGTGATAGGATGTGTTCCTGTCTGGATGGGAGTCTTCCATCACTGTGATAGGATGTGTTCTTGTCTGGATGGATGTGCCCGTCTAATGAGTAGGTCGAATGTAAGTGTTGAAATCTTCCATCACTGTGATAGGATGTGTTCCTGTCTGGATGGGAGTCTTCCATCACTGTGATAGGATGTGTTCCTGTCTGGATGGATGTGCCTTTTTGACAAGTAGGTCAGATGTAAGTGCTGGGTGAAGACCTACATGATGGTTAGGCCTACAACCAGCATGAAAAAAGGCTGGCTCTGTAGAACTTCCTGTGACGAGAAAAATCATGAGATAGCACCAGGGATGATCCAGATCGAGTGATGATCGAGATCCAGTGATGATAGCCAGTGATGATCTAGATCGAGTGAGGATCTAGATCTAGTGAAGATGATCCATCAAAGATGATCCAGATCGAGAGATGATCCAGATCCAGTGATGATGTTCCATGATGATCCAGATCGAGTGATGATCTAGATCCAGTGATGATGTCCAGTGATGATCCAGATCCAGTGATGATGATCTAGATCCAGTGATGATGATCCAGATCCAGTGATGATGATCCAGATCGAGTGATGATCTAGATTTAGTGATGATGATATAGATCAAGTGATGATCCAGATCCAGATGAAGATGACTTATAGATAAAGATGACTTGAAGATGAAGATGACTTTGAAGATGACGAAGACCTGATGATGACCCAGATGATACAGAGAAGAATACTTGTGCTAATAAATTGTGTTGAGAGAATACCTTCCTAGTTAAGAGGGATTGTTGATGTCATTGTAACTTCGGAATATATTCACTTGTATTTCTTATGTATTGTAACCCAATGTTTATTCCGGTATGTATTTGAGTCATGTCATGCCCCGATGTTTCGATCGGGAATTTTCTATAATATGAAAGTCATGTCAAGTCATTGTGGGTAACCCTTCTATTGGTCAAGGTTTAAAGTCCCCACAGTTGTGGGTCCCTTTGGTTATTAGACTATCCTAGTGAATTTGACCCTAGGTGAGTCATTGTAAGTCGGGGCAATAGTCCCCACCATTGTGTTACCCTCCTATTGGTTGGAGGAGGCAAAGTGCCCACAAGTGGTGGGGCACTAGGGTTATTATACACTCTTAGAGATGTAGGCTCTAGTAAGTAATTGTTAAGTTAGGCTGACAAGATTGAGTGCACTTCAAGTGAATGGAAGAATATAAATAAAGAGTGAGAGCCTCTCTATTTATCACTTACAACACTCACACTCACTCATTTGGGGGCGTATGAGTGAGAGGAGAAGCTCTCTCAATGTGAGAGAGAGAGACTGCTGCTGTGTGGAGATCATCTTACTGTTTTGGGGATTTTACTATTTTGGTGCTGATTTTATCTTTGAGGAAGTTGCGGGGTTTTCTCCTTTATGGTTTCCCCGAGGAAAACTCTTTGTGTTTCTTGTCTCTTGTGATGTGCTTATGTTTTATTGTTGTGTTTGTTATTCTCTCAGTTAAAAGATCCTAACATCATAATGCTTGCTTATATGATGAAAAACTAACATTAGCAAGGGCAGTCCCTAGGATTTATGCAACACTGGAGGACCTCCAGGAAGATAACGAGTCAACTGTGGTTGAAGTTGCAGGTAAGATTTTTTAACAATATATTTCTATTTTGATTGAACCTGGTTCTGCTCACAGTTACATTACTCCTAGAGTAGTGGAGATTTGTGCTTTTAAAAAAGTAAAGCATAGAAAATCTTGGTTAGTTCAGCTAGCCACTGGGACTAAGAGAAAGGTCAGTGAAGTGGTAGAGAAATGTCCATTGGTTATGAATGGATTGATCA
>LPNX010828369.1:103869-129215 GCA_001517045.1 Pseudotsuga menziesii
GAATTCTTGTTTATTGTAACAATGAGGAAGAACATGAAGAGCATTTGAGGTTGACATTGCAATTTCTCAGGGAGCAACAGCTATATGCAAAATTGAGCAAGTGTGACTTCTATAGAGATATAATTCAATATTTGGGTCACATTATCTCAGAAGAGGGTCCATTTGTGGTCCCTGAAAAGATTGAAGCCATTGTGAATTTGCCTACTCCAAGAAATGTGAAAGATGTAATATATTTTATGGGACTTGCAGGATACTATAGGAGATTCATTGAGGGATTTTCCAAATTTTCACATGCCATCACTTCTTTGCAAAAGAAGGGGATAAATTTTGAATGGACATCGAGGTGTGAAGAAAGCTTCCAACAATTGAAGAAACTTCTCACCAATGCACTAGTATTGAAGGTTGCAGACCCAGAGAAATATTTTGTGGTATGTACTGATGCATGCGGACAAGGGCTTGGAGGAGTCCTTATGCAGGACAAACACGTGATATGTTATGAGTCGAGAAAGCTGAAAGAGAATGAGAAGAACTATGCCACTCATGATCTAGAGCTTGTAGCCATAGTACACGCTCTCAAGATGTGGAGGCATTACGTGATGGGTAGAATATTTGAGCTCAGGATAGACCATTGTGGTCTGAAGTATCTATTTGATCAACCTATTCTGAATGCTAGGCAAGCCAGACGGCTAGATTTTTTATGTCAGTTTGATTTTGAAATCAAGCACATAAAGGGAAAAGAGAATAAGGTAGCTGATGCACTCAGCAAAAAGGTGCAGGAAATGCATGTGACATCCCTTAGTATTTGCCAATCAAATTTAAGGCAGCAGATTGTCAATTGTATTGTCAAAGATGAATTGTATGAGTTGATAAAAGACAAATTGCAGAAGCAAGGTCTTGAGAAGAGGTATGAGGGATATAAACTGGAAGAGGATGGACTTATTACTTATAAAGGTATAATTTATATTCCAAATGTCACATATTTGACGAGAGTTGTTATGGATGAAATCCATCAAGCTCCGTATTTTGGTCACCCAGGATACCAGAAGACAATTGCTACGGCCAAGAAGTAGTACTTTTGGATAGGAATGAAGAAGGATATGGATGAATACATTTAAAGGTGCATGAAGTGCCAACAGGTAAAGGTTGAGCATCAACACCCACCAGGATTGTTATAGCCTTTTCCAGTTACAGAATGGAAATGGGAAGTTATTTCCATGGATTGTATTATAGGATTTCCAATGACTTGGAGACAACATGATTCCATCATGGTTGTGGTAGACAAGATGACTAAGGCAGGGCATTTCATACTGGTGAAGTCTACGCATAAGACTGATGACATTGCAAATATCTTCATGAAGTATATTTTCAAATTGCATGGATTACCGAAAGCAATGGTCTCTGACTGAGATGTCAAGTTCACTTCCAATTTTTGGAAGGGGTTGTTTGAAGATTTGGGTACAAAGCTAAAATTCAACACTGCCTACCATCCTCAGATAGATGGGCAGACAAAGAGAGTTAATCAGGTGCTTGAAGACATGCTTCGCATGTACGTGATGGACAAACCAACCAAGTGGGAAGATTACTTGCACTTGGTAGAGTTTGCTTATAGCAATGGACAACAAGCATCCTTGGGGATGAGTCCATATGAAGCTTTGTACAGAAGGTGTAGGACACCAATGACTTGGGATAATCCAGTGAACAGGGTTGTGCTTGGTCTAGAATTGCTCAAGGAAATGGAGTAAGAGGTTGTAAAGATAAGGCATAATCTTAAAGCATCACAGCATAGATAGAAAAGTTATGCAGATAAGCATAGAGTGAATAGGGAGTTTAGTGTTGGGGATCATGTCTACCTCAAAGTGAGGGCAAGGAAGAGTTCCTTGAATATTGGAAGTTGTTCCAAGTTGTCACCAAGATATTGTGGGCCATTTGAAGTGCTTAAAAGGATAGGGCCAGTTGCATATAGACTTGCATTGCCTGCTACTACTAGGGCTCATAATGTTTTTCATGTTTCTTTGCTTAAGATATATGTGCATGATCCTAACGATGTGATAAATTGGGATGTGATTTAGGTGGAACCAGAGGGAGAGTTCCAAATCAAGCCAATGTGCATCCTCGACAGGAAGGTCACAATGATCCGGAACAGATCCATAGGGCAGGTAAAGGTGCAATGGGAGCACTACAGATCTGAAGAGGCTACATGGGAGCTAGAGGATGCAATGCGATTGGCACATCCATTTTTGTTCAATCTTGTGGAACACTGAGGCAGTACAATGTAGCATTTTGTTCAAATTTTGTAAAGCACTGAGGACAGTGCTATTGAAGGGGAAGGGGAATGTAACACCCCGGTTTTCACCCCTATGCATTAAATATACCTAATACATATATATTGTAAATAATCATGGTGCAAAGCTAAAGGGAAAGGCCCCACCATCAATTTGGTTGTGTTATGTTTCGGCGTTTGGAATTGTTGCCGATAGTATATGGGGATATAGGACACATATTAAGTTGTGGCATCATGTAACTATGCATTTTAATTAAAAGGACCCCAACCAACCATGTCGATGCAACTATATTGAAAAGGGCATGATTTTCCTAAGGATAAGGTGGGGGGGGATTCTTGAACCTGGAACCCATGGGGAAAATTCATGTGTCAACCACACATCTAAAGAAACCTTCTGTTTGTTGAGGGCAGTTATTTGCTGGGTAGTGGTGGGTGGCAGGCCAATACACATGCAGCCTCCTCTAGCTGGATTGCTCCATTCATGTGGGGGAAAGGAAAAACAACAAGGAACGCTTCCACTCTCCCACTCGGACCAGTTTTGCTCACCTTCACACATCGTTTGGAAAAACTCCCCATCATTTTTGTTATTCACTCCTCATGGACATGATTTCTCTTCACTATCCATCTCATCCAAGGACACTGTTGTTTCCTTGGCCTCATGCACAGATTAGGCTTGGGATATATTCTTCCTCCGGTCTATGTAGAGAATCGATTTCCCTTTTTCCCTTATCAAACTATGAAATGTTTCAGTTGTTTTCATTGTGAGATCGGCTATAGGTTACCATTGAGTTGTTTTGGCCATGATAGGGCCAATAACGACTTAGGGATTTGTTTTCCCCTGTCAAAGCTGTAATTGTTGGTTTTGTTGCGTGCATGCAGTGGTTGGTATTTGGACTCTATTGGGGTGGTGATGAGGGCCTGATTTTCTTGACAAACCTGATGTGTTTGGGAACCACATAGACAGAGCTAGAGGGTTGACTTTCTTCTCCACAACCAATGAATAGCACTGGAAGGGAGGTCAGGGCCTGAGGGACTGTGTAGCAAAGAAAGGACTAATTTCCTTGTGTTGGGTGTGTGTGGGTGTCCTAGAAGTCAGATTAGTTCTGGTGTAGGTGTCCTTAACTCTTCAATGAGCTCACCAGCTTAGCATTTAGCCTTTCCTAGCTCCTGGATGGCCTGAAAAAACCCAACTGTGTTGGATTGGCTGATCTGTTGTCTGTGTGACAAACCCAAATATGTTGGCTTGGTATTTCTTGTTATCCTTCTCTATGTATAATCCTTCTAGTTCCTTATTCCTTGGGGAATCATGCTCGGCTCGGGTGTGGTAGCATTGCTAAAAGATTAAGGAGCACGTTGGCCTATGGTTGGGTGGAACGTTGCAGCGACGTAGCTGATTGCAGGACAGTTCTTATAAGATAATTATTCTTGACTAATCTATTTTGCAATCATATTTACTGTTAATGAATTATTTTGATGGACATGTTAAATGTTGAATTGTATGTTTTGCTTCCCCTATGTATATGTATGATTATGCATCTTAGTATGTTTGATGTCTTAAGCATTTTCCTTCAGTTTATCTGTATGTACATGTTCATGGGGATAGCTTCCCAGATGTTTGGTGTATAATAGTGTCCTTTTCATCGGTCAGAGGGTCGGGGACATCACAGGGTGTTTAGGAAGTAGGCCTAATGCATTCAACGGGAGAATCCCTTTTAGAAAGTAAGTATACTAAGAAAGTTAAAGGGATACAACAAGGTAGGTTCCTTCCCTTAATTCAACCAAGTAGTCATAACCCCCTTAGCAATGTAAGAATAATTATCTCTAAGAAAGGGAAAAACTAACAAACGACATCAACAGAATAAGTGCATTATTCTAACTTAGGAAACTTAGCCATATGAAAAAGCACTAGGTCATCAATAAAGTTTTCATCCACAGACTTAGGGTTTTTCCTTATCATTCAAATCACACTAAGACTTACACTCCTACACATCTAGGTATACCCTAGGCCCATTTAACAATGAAATTATACTGCATAAGGGTGGCTTCATGCCAGACCAAAATCATCCAATGAGGTTACCAATTACCAGAAACAGGGAATTAATAATTCCACCAAAAAAGAGTATTTTAGTTCATAAGCATCATTCTCTTTTACTACAGCTAGAGCTATTCATTTATTCCTTCAGTGACACTGAAACACATAATCATAAAACACAGTATTTACTGGCATTAATCATGTCTGTATTCCTATGGTAAATTCTTATCAAACAACGACATTAAGCATACAGACATAAGCCCCAACAAGATGCCATCCTATAGAAACCAAGTGCGAAAACAATAGTCCAATGTCAATACAACAATATGGAAAACATGCATTCACGTCAATAAATATAAACAACTATTTCATTCTTTCAAACACATTTTAACATAAACCAGAAATACCCTCAGGTCAGTAAGTTGCAGGAACAAGAATAAAAAAATGGAACATGTGGATAAATTGAGACGCAATGAAAAGGGAAAAACCAGGTTCCAGCGAACTGTAGATTAGGCCCATATCTCTCTATCCTCAATCACTTCCAAGCTAAGCTATGCATTCCCATAGTGGTGACAATCAAATTCATCTCTCATTCTACAATGAGATAAATTCCCTTTTGTAACACAGAGTTCTCACACAACAAGCAATTCCTTCCTTCAGCAAACTCATCGGCATCCCGCCTCCTAGCATATGTTTCTATATTTATTCTTTTTCATTTTTCCTAGGTATTTTGTAGCTAACAGACAAATCCCCAAAGTAATTTCCACTCCAATTCCTCTCGATTCCCTAGGGTGAGTCTAGCTCCATACTAGCATTCCCACTCCTGGTGTAACAGTTTTGAGTGTGACCCTTCATGTCGCCCACTCTCACATGCATATTTTCCTCATTCAACATGGTTGTACCTATCATTGAGATTTCATTACACACATAATGTTTTTTGGTTACAACTATCCTCTAAGGATTGATTAGCATATTCTAGGTTTGGCAATCATATTTAAACAAAACAAAAATAGAAATACTCTCACAAAATTATTACAAATTTGGGGGATATCATATCCTCTCTCCTTTAATGTAACACTATCCACATTGTTTTCAGTCGTCTTTCATAATTTTCAAAAAAAATCCTGGGTACCTCTTTCGCAGGGCAACTTCTAATTCTCATGTCTCTTCCTCAAGGGTAAAGTTCTTTCATTACACCTTAACCCGAGTGATGACTCAATTCTAAAGCATTGTTTGTTTCCTATCCAAAATTCTCTAGGTTCCACCTAAAATTTGCCTTCTAGTTCCACATGTACCACATTCCAATCAATGATGTGAGTGGAGTCATATACATACTTCTTTAGTAACAAAACATGAAAAACATTATGAATTTTTAAGTGCACTGGAAAATCTAGCTTGTATGGTATGGGTCCAATCCTTTCCAAAAATTGAAAGGGTCACAGAACCATGCTGCTAATTTAGTGCAGCTTCCCAGTTTTAGGGAGCTCTTTTTGGGCTTGACTCAGAGGTAAACCTGGTCTCCGAATGAAAATTATTTATGTTCTATTTTCAAATTAGCATAACTCCTTTGGCAATCCTGTGCCACCTTTAGCTTCTTCTGCACTTCCTGAACTATTTGTTCCATGTCTTACAACATTTTAGGTCCTATCATTAAACGATCCATAAAGGTATCCCAACTAGCACAAGTAGTACACTTAATTCAGTATAAGATTTCAAATGGACTCATCTTGGAAGATGCATGGTAGCCATTATTGTATGCAAGTTCTTCCAGGTGGAGATAGCCTTCCCACTTGGTGGGTCTCTCCATGACATACATCCTTAACAAGTACTCAATGACTTGGTTGGTTCAATCTATTTTCCCATATGTTTGAGGGTGATATCTTGTACTGAATTTTATCTTGGTTTCCAACCCTGCAAACAATGACTTCCAAAATTTGGATGTAAACTTGACATGTCGGTCAGAAATTACCATCTTGGGTACTCCAGAAACTCAAAATATCACCTTCAGCAATATTTATGCAACATTGACATCCTTATAAGTTGACTTCACAGGTATCAAAATGAGTAGACTTCCTTGATTTATCAACTACATCAATAATTGAATCATGTTGTTTTTTATTCAAAGAAACACTTGTGATAAAATCCAAAGATATTACCTCCCATTTCCATTCAGGAACTGCTAAGGGTTGTAATAAACCTGCTGGATGTTGGTGTTCAACCTTCACCTATTGAGATTCCAAACATTTAGACAGGTAATCAACTAGATCTGCCTTCTAATTAGGCTAGTAGAATTGCTTCCCGAGGGTTGTTACCATCTTTGGTAACCAGGGTGCGTTGCATATGGATATTTGCGCATTTCATTCAAAATACACAGTTTTAAATTGGCATCATTAGGAAGGTATATTCTTCTTTTAAAGAAAACTAATCCTTTCTATTTTACTTTGAATTTTGTCCATTTCAAATTTACCTCTTCTATCAACAATTTATTTAGTATATTTCCATATTCAACATCATTGATGCTAGATATTTTTATTTTACTCAATAAATAACCTTTTGGGTGACTCATAGTGATCTCATATACTTCATAAGTTCTTCACGTGAGTGCATCAGACACTTTATTTTCCTTACCTTTGATATTCGTCACTTCAAAGTCAAATTCGCTTAAGCAAGCTATTTATCGTGCTTGGGTGGCATTGAGTCCATGCTGAGTAAAAATATGCTTTACGCAGGTGGTATCTATTAATAAAAGGAACCTATTTCCTAACAGGTAGTGACACCATATTTTTAAGGAATGTACTATTGATACCAATTCTAGATCATGCACTACATAATTTCGTTCATGGTGCTTCATCTTGCGATATTTGTAACATACCACATGCCCTTCTTGAGATACTAACCCCCCAATCCATCCTTACGAGAATTAGTATATACTATGTAGTATTTATAAGGGTTAGTCTCCTTGAGAATCAGGTCCATGGTTAACGGTATTTTTAATTTTGTGAATCTCTCCTGGCAAATTACAAACCATACAAACATTATCCGCTTTCTCTGTCAGGAAGTAATACGGTAGGCTATCTTTGAGAAAATTTGGATGAAACGCCCATAGTACCCGGTGAGTCCCAAGAGGGATCGAATGTCTGCGATATACTTAGGCACATGCCATTCCATAATTTATTTTATCTTTTGCAGATCTACTATAATCCCTTTTTTAGAGATGACATGTCCTAAGTAATGAATTTATTTCTTGAAGAATTCACACTTCTCAAACTTAACATACAACTAGTGGTCTCTTACGGTCTATAGTATGATTCTCAAATGATGTTCATGTTCTACTTCTTTCCTTGAGTAGATCAGGATATCGTTAATGAAAATTAACGTGAACTAATCCAAAAACATGTTGATGATGCCATTCATTAGACACATGAATTTGGCAGGGGTGTTGGTCAAGCCAAAAGGAATTACTACAAATTTGTAATTCCCATAACGTGTCCTAAAGTTCGTTTTGTTAACATATTCCTCCTTAATCCTAATCTGCTAGTAACCAAATCTCAAATCCAACTTCGAGAAAACTCTTCCTCCCCTTACTTCATCGAACAGATCATCAATCTAAGGAAGGGGATACATTTTTTTTATCGATACTTTATTTAGTAATCTATAGTCTATGCATAGTCTTAAATTCCCATCCTTCTTCTTGACAAATAAAATTGGGGTTCCCCAAGGTGATAAGCTACGCTTGATATAACCCTTATCTAGTAGTTATTGTAACTAGATTTTTAATTTAGTTAGCTTAGTGATACCCATTCAATAAGGAACTTTGGATGCTGGAGCAGATGTAGGTATGTTTTCAATGGATAAATCTATTTCTCTTTGAAGGGGTAGTCCAGGTATCTCTTCTGGGAACACATCCATGAATTAATTCAACACCGGTTGGTCTCTTATAGATGTTGGTTTCTCATTAAGGAGTAGGTCAGAAACTTTTACTGAATAGATCTTATAACCCTTCCTCAAACACTTCCTTAACTGTAAGGCATATATCTGCCTTAAGGGAACAGTCTTACTAAAACCATTTACCTTCCTAACAATTTTATCTTCATCTATATATGTAAAGGTTTTATCAAAGCATTTAAATACTAATTTATACTTTCCTAGCCAATCCATGGCAATAATCATATCACATGACCCCAAAGGAAAACATTTGAATTGATCCTAGTTGCATGATTCTATATTGAAATTTCACAATTAGAAATAAACTCAGTTACCTTCCTTTTTGCTTCAGTGGCTAGTTGGACTGAACAAAGATTTGCATGCCTTACCTTGGTGAGTTGACACTTCTACATCATTTTAGGAGTGATGTAACTTAAGGTATCTCCTGGATCAATTAATATAGAGAGATTTTAGTTAGAGATACTACCTTCAATTTCAACGATTGCAGATTGATGATATTCATGTTGATCTTCAAGAGATACATTGATTCAGTGGAAACTCTTGCCAATATATCCCAAAGTGGAAGATTCTTGCATGTTGTGTGCAACCTTGTTTGATTCACAAAGGAGTGGGAAGTTCCTTCATATGTGGGGACCTTCTCATTCCAAACATTTCATGGGTTTCATAAGGGTTCCAACAGCCCCTTTTGGTCTAAGTTGTAAGCGTTTATTGTCCATATGTTGGGAATGTCCATCCTTGCAATAGGAATTTACTCAAGGATTCTTTGGCATGATCCTAAATTGTGGTGGTTGGAATCCCTTCTTCCACTGATTGAAATTTTCTGGCTTCTTGTCCTTCCAGGTTTTGGAGAGGTTGTTCCTCTCTTTATACTACTTGAAGCATAGTATTGATTTTCTTAACAATTTTTTGAGAGTCTTGGGGTTATCAAATTCAATCCAATATTTGTAGGAATGTGGAAAGTATCTTAGAAATCACTTGATATTTACCTTTTCATATTTAATTTATGGCACAAACCGTAACAAATCTAGCAATTTATTGATGAGATCCTCCATGGTCTTATGACCAAGTTTCAATTCATAAAATTCCTTGGTCTTTATTTCATAATAAATTTCTCTTAAGTATTTTTTATTAAAGGGTTGCTTGAACTCCGACCACTCAAGGTTCTTCTCCTTTAATCCATTGGATATCTTGAGGTCTTTCCACCAAATAATGTCCTTTCCTTTTAAGTTGTAAACTTCCATCCTTACCTTCATGTTGCTAGAGTAGTCATATATCTGAAAGTACTTTTTAATATCCAGCAACCAAGATTCTTCTTCTTCTCCAGTTCCTGACACCCCATCAAAATTGGTTTGTTTGATATTCTTGAATTATCCTTCCAGGTGATCCATTTTTCTCTTACCCACTGTTCGCGCTTGATTCCCATATTTTTGAGTTTCCTAGGAAGAACTGTCCTTTATTTCGGCACGGTTCCCAATTTCTAGGTCCCTCTCTGCTTCAGCGGGTGTTTTTTCTCCATTGTTCCTCTCCTACAAGCTTTGCAATATTATCTCATTGAGATGCTAATAGTTTTCTTTATCTCTCTTTAGCTGTTCATTTTCTTCCTTGTAGCTATGAAATTCCACTATTAAATTCTTCACCATTTCCAATACCTAGCTAGATTCTGAATGCACTAGTTCTAGTTCATTGGGGGAGGTATTTGTGTACCTTCTTCATATGGGTACTCCTTTTCATTTTGTGAGGCCATCACTGTATCCTTGTCACACACAATTCCTGTTTATACACAAAATATTCCAACAAAAAGATGTCTAGCACAATTTTGTTTTAATAATGCAACAGAACTAGATGTTCCCCAAAGGGAGACAAGGTTGAACCTATGGCTTTGATACCATATGTAACATAGCCATATAACCTTCCAAAAATGAGTTTATGAAATAATTTGCAACCATATGATTCTTTTACATAAATTTGGCTAAGATCTTCCATAACAATTCATCCTTAAGCAAAAACAATAAACAACATTGAAATCCATAAAGAGATCCACTTCTATGACCAAATAGACATTCTGCAATGATACTGACTTTTCGACCTTTGCTTCCTGCATTCCGCCCCTGAGCCTTGTGCCATGGTATTCCAAAATCAGGAACCTAACTTCTGAAGAAATCCTTTATCCACACTTCTGCCTTCTGCCTTCTGCCTTCCACTACAGCCTACAGAACTCAGAAGCTTAACACGCGGTGGAATTTGTTCATTCATACTTTCACCCTCCACCTTCTGCACTTCTGTTGTGGACTACAGAACTCAGAAATCTAAACGTTCTTAAGTATTTCCACTTTTCTCTTCTTCCTTTCTCTTTCCACTGTATAGATCAGATAAGCCTTAACATTAATAAATTTTAATCTTTTATTTTCCACTTTCCACTTTCTCCTGGGTGGATCGCGGATCGCAAAATTCTTAACATTATTAAGACTTTAACTGTAACCTTCCACTGTGTTGATTATTGATCATGGAAGTCTTAACACCTTTGATACTTTAATTTTCACTTTTCGCTTTCTGCTATGCAGATCGTGGATCATAGAAGTCTTACACTTTTAAGACATAACTTTAACTTTATGCTTTCTGCTTTTCACTGTGCGGATTGTGGATCGTGGGAGTCTTTTATACCTTTAACATTTTTTAACTTTTCTTTCCGCTATGTGAATTGTAGAACACAGAAGTCTTAATAACTTTAAGACTTGAACTTAACTTTCTAGTTTCCTCTTTCTCTTGTGCGGATCATGGATCGCTGGATTCTTAATACCTTTTATATTTTTAACTTTGCTTTAGATTTTTAACTACCTGTCTTGATCGTAAAGGTATGAAAATAGTTTCTCCAAAAAAATCATGTTTTTATTTGGTTGTTCTTATCATATACATTTTATATTCTTTTCATTATTCTACTTTTCTGTCTATATTTTTCCCATTCATGCAGAGAAGTTGCTACAATTGTATAAAAAATCCCATGAAACACTCTTAAATTTGGAAAAATACAGAGCAATGGTACTACATGGTTTTAATGCAAGGACAATGCAAAAGGACCATATCATAAAAAAATCTCATTCCATAGAATTGTATTCAATTTTTCCCATGCATGTTTCCATGGAACAAAAGAGGATTAAAGAGCTTTGAAGTAAGTTTCTTAACCCTTACAATTTTGTGTCCCATTAAAATTTATCAAAGTGAAATAAAAGAATAACAATTCTAAATACAAGGGATATTTTTCATGAGTGGATTGGAGTATGTAGCACCATTCCAGTAGGTGAAATATCTTTATCTATGTTGGAAATAAAACATTGTCACCTACTAAAGATGTTCTTTATGAACGCTAGGACTATGCTAAGAAAAATTAGAGAAATTCATGTTACTTACAAAGAAAATGGTTTGTTTAAAAAGTGCGAGTTGGTGAAACAAGCAGAAGATTGTGGATTGAATTTGAAAGAATTAGTTCACTTTAAAATATAATATTATCCTGGCTACACTAACATAAAAGGATCGGGGAGAAATGTTGGTCGCACTTTCTTTTTGGGAGAGTGTCGAACTTATAAGTTTATTCTAGGGTAAAACTATATTTACTATCTTTGGGAGTGTGTTTAATATTTCCCTTTGTAGGCTTCTATCAATGCATAATTTACTTATAGTATGAAACTATCATTTTGTATTCCAATCCTTCTTTACAAACATAAATTAATGGCTATGCAAGTTGGATTGTCAAACATTTTTCTGGAGACTCTACAGAAAACTTTGAGACATCTATTTTGAAATTTGAGTCTGGAAATCAACTGAAAATTGCCAGTGAAATGAGAAAGGTGGATTCATAGACTTTAATCAGCCTCTTGGATATGCTTCTAAATGAATTAGAAATCAATGCAAGTGATAAATTTGCAAGAAAAATGAGTGAAACGCTCCACCATATAGCACAAGCTTGGAGAGTAAAAACAAATATCATTGAAAAGTTACATGAAGATTTAGATGCAATTAACAGAAAGAAGAAAATCCTTACAGATTCTATTATGGAGCTTGAATTTGAAATACAAGAAAGGATGGCTACCAAAAAAAAATGAAAATGTCGAGGCCTTTCTTCATACTGAAGAGATAGAAATAGAAAATTTTTATTTGAATAACTTGTTGAACTACCTCAAGGTGGTTTTAATTAAGGAGCTCTAAAGAAATAATGAATTAGAGAAGCAAAGTGATGCAACAATTCTTTAAGGGGAAAAATATTGTAGAGAAAAAACAAGTGTTTCAAAACAATTAGATGAAGCGTTGGAAAAGGATGCACCTAAGAAAAGAGAATGTTATCGTGGAGTTGCATAGTGGGATTTTCTGTAATGATGTTAGGAAAAACATCGAATTTTGCATGCAATAAACATATCAACAAAAACATCAATGTTTTTTTACATGGCATGGTTTTCTAAAATGAAGACTATATAAGATAATGTATTAATATTTTGTAGGCTATAAAATGGGTTTTACTCCATTCTTTTGACTTATCTAATCATGAAGTCAACAATGTTTTTTTTTAGGCATCCCATCTTCTAAACTGTAACATGTCCCATATCAGAAAAACAAAATTTTCCTACAATTAAACTATTTCTGCCTTTGGACAACCATCCTTGAGGTTTGTGAGTGGTAATATGTATTTTAAAACATAAAGTAAAACAATCACCTAAGGATCATGAATCAATGATATACAAGTCATTCATTTGCAATCCTTTTTAAGACTAGTATTTATAATTCTTAGCCTTTTACTCCGCAGAAGTAAGTTGTCTAACAAATTATAATTACTGAAATAAACGATCTTCACCATATTAAAGTGACTACTGTCATAAACATCAGGATAAGAGTCTTTTGCAACTACTAAATTCATATGATACCAATTCCACTATTTACATCTTCATTATTGTAACATACCCAAAAATAAACAAAAAGGAAATCTCCCATCAAAGGACAACTTGCTATATCTGAAGTACCATAAGTTTATTGTATTAAGGTTGACTATTGAAATTATTCCTGAGATTGACATTGTTGTACTACTTAAATCTTTGCTCAATCCCTTAGTCAACAATTCCCACTTTCCAACCATTTTAGTTTATATAACATTTTCAACATTAAATAACTGTCTTCCTTTGGTCTCATTATTCAACAATTTACTCCATCCTCATCATCAGATCATGAGTTAAATACATCAAAAGTTCATAAGATAGTATATATCAAGAGCACATAATAAATTATACATCAAGAGAACATGAGAAAATTACGTCAAGTGAACATAAGGAAAATACAACCATGCACATGAACACGATACCAATGTATGTGGTTCACCCAATCCATGGGTTACGTCCACAAAACCGTCATATCATTTATTATTCATCAAATTTCAGAATTACAAAATGCAACATCGTAGTTGCCATACATTCTTGCTATTATTCTTATAGGCTCTCTTGGTAAAAACTCATTCTTGGTCCCATAACTCATTAATCCAAATGGGTCAATCACTAATTATTTTGCAACTAACATTGAAATAATATTGATAACCAAGTTTCTAGACTCAAGGCTGAAAAACCTTCCTTTAACTCTTTTATCATGCAAATCTCTAATGTATCGAGGGCTAGGGCTATGTCTTCATCTAGGGCTAGGGCTAGGGCTAGATAGTAAACGACAGAGTTAAAAATGACTAACATAAATTACTAATTTAGTCACCGCATAAAAGATGACTAGATAGAAGAATATGAATTAGTCATTTATGTTAGTAATTTTTACTTGTGTTGTGGAAAATTTCAATTTTGACAATGAAGTGTATTTTTTGTAAATTGTCTACCTTCTATTAGTAATATTGGTGTCATGCACCTCGATCAGTACAACAAAACCCTATGATTAGCATCCAATTTTTCTTCCTTTTTTGTGCCAAGACCATCTTTCAATGTATTTTTCTACATTCAGGTGAATCGTCTCTCTAAGGAGGCACTACATATTTCAGGTGGGCTACTTAAATATATGGAATATATTGAGGGAGCATGCATAGTGCATGGCTCAGCATAGCTCTTATGAGCGTTTTTCTCACCTAATGAGATTGTGTTTATCAGTATATCATCAATGATGATTGAATTGATTAGTACTATTATGGATTTTTTATTTCCTACTGAGTGCCCCTTTAGATATACTGATCTACCAGAAGTACAATGTTGTTGATTGGGCTATTTTAGGATGGGAATTGGAAGTACATTATATTTTGATGTACCAATAGTAGTACTATGTAGATGAGTATCCTATCATGATTTACTATGTATTTTTTTTAGGTATGTACAAGCTATAATTGGATGTTTTGTTAAAGCTGCTCTCCTAGCTGAGATGTAACATATTTGCTGATGAACAAAGGTTTCCTTTGATTCATATGAATATCAAAGAAATGTTATTTTTCTCCTCAAAAAAAAAAGTATTTTTCTACATTTTTTTCGACAAGATGGCACAATTTCATTCCCCCTTCACTTTTAACCTCATCTAATATTATATTAAATATCAATTAGGAATCTACCAAAGAACCTTCAATGCTTATACCAAATATTCGTGGGAAATCCATGACCATGTTAAGCCTATACTTCTCAACTACGACTAAGAGAATTTCCTTGGAAAAGAGTTGGGGATGAACTTGCACTATCATTTGAGAAGTTCTGATGCAGATAGGATTAAACGAACCATCGTCACCAACCCATGATGTAATGAGTCTCGGTTTCCTTGAATTCAAAGTGAGTTTAAGCTCTGATAGATATGAATTTGAAGCAGTTTCTTGAATGCCGATATTGAGAGTGTTCAAGCATTGATAGTCATAAATAACTAGTTGATCGAGTTGCTTAATGTGCTCAACACACCATTATAGTAGTACAAGGATCCGACACTCCTTCCCAAAGTTCAAACCTGACAACATAACATTACTCTTCTAAGATGTATTATGAATGTGACCTCATGAGTTATATTTTAAATATAAAATGGTGGAACCCCTTTAGATCTAGCCTCTATGTGAACCAATCCTATGTATTAATGAGATAATGAGGTAGTTTAAACTAAAAATAGGAAAATAAAGCCCTATTAAAGAAGATGATGGCTTGACAAGGAAAGGATATGTTCCCCTTTCTGTAAGGTCTCCATTTCTAATCCCCCACTTCATATCTATCCATCTCTAGCTTGTAACTACCACTACCCAAGTACTATGATCCCTTGATTGATGCACTCCATATTAATTTTTATCTCTCTTTGATGTTTGTCAAAAGGCATAAATTTGTGCTAGGTGGCTTGTTTGACAAAATATGCCTATTGCTTACTTCAACCTCTACAGATGCAAGTGACCTAAACTTGCTAGTACCTCTCTATTTATATGAGATGCCTAAACTTCATTTACAATAAAATAATCATAATTTCCTTGTATCTAGTATAGGGTGGTGTAAAATAATACAAGAAGTACCCCACTCAAGAACTAACTCCTAGCTAAATACAATAAAAAAATAGTGGTCAAGGCCACTTGTATAATGATGAGATACATATCCCCCATAACAAAGGGGAACCTCTCCAACAATCAAGGAACAAGTGGTTGTTGATGATGCCACTTGACCTCTAAACATCCCTTAAAGAATATAATACTCCAAACTATGTCCATAAGAACATCTTCAAGCTTCCTCCAAGCAACTTTTACAACAAGCCAAATCCAACAAAGCTCCAATAAGCACCTAAAACCCCTCCAAATATCAAAACATCCCACAAAATAAAAATACACTCCCTTGTAAACCAATCTCTCCAAATGTGGTTAATAATTATAATTGATCCTATGCAAGAGCTAATCCATTATCCAAAAAACTTTTCCATGCTTCACATGAAGTAAAGAAAATTACACTTTATAATATATTATTATATGTTGTTCACACAACATATTCTATATCCAAATCCTAATGAAAGGAGAGATAACTTAATATTAACCTAATAAAGCACATTAATGTAGGTCACACCATGGGAGCCCTTTTTTCTCAAGAACAAATAAATACTTCTTAACAAATGTTATCCCACAGTGGTTTCAAAGTAAGAGAATAATGAAAAAATAAAAATAAAATAATGACCATCCCTTTTAAACAACTCCATAAAGTAAATCCACGATGTATGTTATGACTCCATTAAATTTTACAACCACATGAACACAAATAGATATGATCCTCCAACAAGCTTCGAGTGAAGATAACCAACTTGGAATTAGTTAAAGGGAAAAGGTTCATGATATTTTTATTTAAAATGGGCGGCCCACCAATTAAGGGAACACCAATCCTCCTCATCATCATTTAATTTAGAAATCAATGTGAATGCATCCACGGGCAAGGTTTCTCAAGCACCCATCCTGCGATGATATTTCTGTAAGCGGATAATGTATGTTGAAGTTCGAGATTGATGCATTTCCATTGCCACTTCTATGATATGATGCTAAGACCTTTCATTTTAGTGCAGATGTAATTTTAGTGCAGAAGTCATTGAAATTTTGTATACCATCTCCTATTTATTTCAGAGTCAGTCAGTCTGTGCTTCAGCAAGTAGCATATTCAGGTTTTCCTTGGACAAATCAGGCTTCAGATAAATCAGAAAACCAATGTATAAAAACCACTGAATACCCCCCCAATATACCCACCCTTCCCTGAAAAATATTAGTGTGCTGAAAAACCCTTCCCACTCTCTGAAACAAAGTCTAACATCCACATTTTTTTAACCCTATTCTCCTGAACTATTCTCCCCTCTCCCCAGATCGCCTCTATAGTCCTCAGCTTTCCATTTTCCCATCTAACAACCCCTTCCTAAACTCCCTTTCTTAACCCCATCAAGGCCATCAAGGCCATGAAAGCCAGCTCCATGAAAGCAAATCCTGCGTGTGCCTCCATCTCCATAACTAATCCATGACAAACTCCCAATCCATGCACAATAATTTATACTACTCACTTAAACACTATCATGGAAGGTTTAACTGAATATATTTGATCACTACTCACAAAGGATTTATGCATTCAAATAAAACAGCAACGATCACTTCGTAGTTTCATATGAATTTTTCCCTAAATCAACTCGTATAGTTTTATACACTCACGCATTTGTTGTAGCGTATGATCTACAAACCATGGAAAATGTATGGGCTATGAATGGATCACTTCCCATTCAACATCCATGAAAAAATCCAACATCCTTCTCAAGGCTATGGTAGCCCTGGGAAATCACCCATCTGTTGCAAGTTCTGCGGGACTTAAAATAACAAATAATTTATGTTTGTTTCCTAGACATAGCAGCATTGTGAAGAATATTGGTTTCAGTGGCTTCTCAATTCCTAGTTTTGTTGAGGAAAGAGATTCAAGATATATTGATAATTGGGAAGAAAAAGAAGAATATGCAGATTCTTGTGATATGACTTCTGAAGTGAGTACAGTGTCTCAAGGGATTCGAAGGGAGTAGGTGTTGGACATTTTGGAGTTCAAAGACAAATTAAATGTCCGACCAGATACCAATGTATACGCATGCCTCTTGCAGGGTTGCGTCAATAGAAAGGCTCTTGAAGAAGGTAGGCTAGTCCACACCCTTATAATCAATTCTTGATTTAATTCAAACCTTTTTCTATTAAACAATATTGTAAATATGTATCCCAAATGTGGAAGGAGGATGCACGACAAGTGTTTGACAAAATGTACAAATGAGACATGGTTACATGGGCTGCACTAATCTCAGGATATGTTTAGAATTAGAACAATGAAGAAACCGTTAAATTATTTCCCCTGATGCTGAGGGCCGACATGAAACCCAACTCATTTATGTTTTCAAGTGTTTTGAAGGCGTGCACAAGTTTGTTTACAGTGGAACAAGGTAAGAAAGTTCATTCCAGTGCCATTAAAAGTGGGTTAGAGCTTCATGTATTTGTGGGGAGTTCCCTTGTTGACATGTATGCCAAATGTGGTAATTTGTAGGATGCACACAAACTGTTTCACAAAATTCCTGAATGAAGCATTGTGTCGTGGAATGCTTTGATTGTTGGCTATACCCAGAATAATAATGGCATGGATGCCTTGAAACTCTATTGGCAAATGCAAGGAATAGGCTTGATGCCCAACACATTCACATTCTCTAGCATTCTTAGTGCATGTGCAAGTCTAGCAGTCATGGAACAGGGTAAGTGGGTACATGCACACATATTAAAAGGAGGGTGCAAGCTAGGTACTTTTGTTGGGAATGCCCTAATTGATAAGTATGGGAAATGTGGATGCATAGACATTGCACGACAAGTGTTTGATAGATTTCCTAGATGGGATGTGGTTTCATGGAATGCTATGATCACAGTCTGTGCCCTGCATGGACATGGAAAGGAAGTTGTTCGGCTATTTGAAAATATGAAACTGGCAGGCATAAAGCCAAACCGTATTACAATTTTTTGCCTTCTATCAGCGTGTAGCCTTGCTGGCCTAGTGAATGAAGGTCGATTCTACTTTGATTCTATGAATCCAAAACATGGGATTATGCCAATAGTAGACCACTATGCTTGCATTGTTCATATTCTTGGTTGTGTTGGGCACATCAATGAGGCAACAAATTTGATCAATAAAATGTCGATTAAACTGACTGCAGCTATTTGGGGAGCCTTGCTAGGTGTCTGCAGAGTCCATGGAAATATGGATGTAGGAAAACATGATGCAGAACATCTATTCGAGTTGGAACCACATGATGTTGGACCCCGTGTGTTGCTCTCAAACATTTATGCTGCTTCTGGCAGGTGGGATGATGCAACAAAGGTGAGAAGAGTCTCTCCAAATATCTCTACCAAAGTTTTGGACTACGGAAAATGATTTTTTCAAATTCACAAAAAATTAAATAAATTTTCATGTTTTATATCTTTCAATCTATTTTTAACATTCTACAATTCTTCTATGTCTTGAACTGTGCATGATTTTATATATTGATAATTGAAATTTACCTGTCTTTTGACACAATTTAGAAATTTCTGTGGAAAAGACTACTGAAAAGAAGAAAGTTGCTTCTAATTAGCTTTGCGATACTGAATCATGGCTGAAAGTGTAACATCACCTGCAAGAAGTAGGACTGATAAGCATAGTTGTATATTAGAATAATCAATAGACCTCCCGTCGTGTATGAGGAACAAGCCATCTCTGTGGACTCTCGTGCTGAATAATTCAGATTATAGTGACCAGGGCTTGTAATTTTCTAAAATATCAGGCATTGTTATCTTCTTTAAGATCTAGTTAAATTTAATCAATTTCAAATATCTGTGAAGACAACAACAAGTATTTAACTATGGCTATAAGTTTCTATCTTGTTAAGTCATTATCAATACATTCTGTTAAGTACGGTGAATTTTTTTCTTTATGATTGATTACCTATGAGAATTTGATCATAATTATATTTATAAATGTGCTTAAATCTGTATTCTATGTGTACTTGTCGTGGGTTGATGCCCCTCTATTTAACCTTATTGTACTGTTGTCTAGCCAATTGATTCTTGCTTGTTTTCATCTTTGTAACTAAGCCTTTCCCAGCTTATTGGTTGTAGTTTGTATCTTACTTGTTTGTTCATTTCCTCAAATTTAAGATAAGACATATTTTGTTTTAGGGTTTAGCTAAGGAAGATTCCCCCTACCCTAAAATTGTCAAAACCATCCTTGCATTTTTTTCTTTTTTTCTGTTTATATTCTTCCAAACAGGATTGCATTTGTAAAGGATTGTTGGTAAGTATCAGTTATCTCTTTTTCATTTCCTAGTTCCAAAATTCAATCTTCTATGTATGTTCCGAACACAAAAGTATGTTTTTACTTTTTAGTCTCCATTCAATCTTTTTGATGCCATTTGTCATTGCGTTTGTTTCAATTTTTCTATTTATATTATTCCAAATAGGATTGCATCTATAAAGGGTTGTTGGTAAGTATCAATTAGCTCTTTTTCATTTCCTAGTTCCAAAATTCAATCTTCTGTGTATGTTCCAAACACAAAAGTATGCTTTTACTTTTTATTCTGCATTCAATCTTTTTGATGCCATTTGTTCCATCTAAGACACTATCAACAGTTTCTTGTCATAACCATCCTTACAATGGAAGGCAATTTTCTTTTATGATTTCCCTTTACACCTCTTTTGTAGAACTATGCAGTCTATATGCAAGGGGGAATTACATCTGGTTCAAATCTTTGTTCCTTTTCTCTTTGAGAACTATGATTTTTTGAATCTTGATTGCCAAAAATGTATTGTAACCTGAAGTTATAACCATGCACAGGAAGGAAAAATAGTCATAATTTCAGATTCCACTTCTTCCCAATTCTTAAAAAATCTGAAACAAAATAAATAGTTTGTTGCAAACAAAGCAAAGCAATGGGAGGAAAAAGTGATAACATATCAGTCCATAGAAAAATTGAATCAAATGAAGTTGAAGTAGTCTATGAGATTATACAACCTTTCTACTGATTCGCAGAAAGCTAATTGATGATTTCTTTTAGGGCTTGCTTGGGCTTTGAAGTTGAGGATAGACAAATAGGTAATTATAACTTGAACATTAATGAACTGTAGTCATGCTTGAAATTAACAAAATTGAAAGAACAAACAAACCTCCAACACTTTCATTCCAAAGAGAGCTATAAGATTATGATAGGACAGTAGAAAGTGCATTAAGATATGTTCTCTAAAATATTCAACTCCCTTCAAATGATACCCTCTATTAAAGGAGAATGTATGAGGGATATCATCACTGTTGCATAGGTTATTGCTCTCATGATGAGGATGAAATCGAAGTTGTCTTCTTTAGGTTTACATGTGGGTGCCTCTGACAGATTAGAGCAATATTTTTATTTAGAAGTATTACAGAGACTGGGATTCTGCCTTTAATTTCTTTGGGCAAGGCCTTTGGTATGAAACCAAGAAGCACGTGGCTAATTCTAGAGAGGGAAAGTAAGAAGAGGGTGATTACAGAACTTCCTAGGGTCTTATGATCTTACAAGAATCATGATATAATACCTTAACTATGGTGAGAAAACTTCCACAGGCACATCTTGGTGCTAAAATATAATTATTAGTATTGCTTTTAATGTTACCCGAACAATATACAACAATAAATGGAAATGGATATAGCAATCTAGCCTCCCGGGTTTCAAAATGTAAAACTGTAAATTAAAGAAAGTACCAATAAGAAAATGATCCAAGTAACAAATGTAACTGGGAGAAACAAGTATCTTTCAAACTAGAGTAAAATTCCATGAAACTACCCATAAAACCAATGAAAATGGGAAAATAGACGGAAAGCTTTAGATTCTGTGCACCAAGAATGAGGAAATATGTATAGCCTCAGAAATGAATGGGTTATGACACTTCTAACCAGAATCTAAGAATATGTATTGAATTAATCTACTACAATGGAAGAATTAAATACTGACAAGAGAATGAAATCAAGTTACAAATATAACAGGGAAATATAATATGCAAAACTGAAGTGAAACACCAATCATCTGTAAAATCAATTAAAAATATATATATGCAATGTTTTAGAATATATGCACCTAGAATGAGACAATATGTATATTCTCAGATGTTAAAAGAATCGGTTATGAATCCATCAACTAGAATACTTACTGAATCAATCCGCTACAATGTTGGCTATTGAAGGATTTGACCCAAGGCATCCAAAATTGAGGACAACTGGGTAGAGGACACCATAGTAAAATTTTACTGGATACCATTGAATGTGTGGTGCTGTATGGCACACATGCACAAGATTCCCCTATCAAAGGATATTTATAGGCATGGACATGTCATTGATGTAGCCCTCATTGCTAAAAGCATGAACCTATGTAGTAGTATTTGATGTCCTGTTAAGGCCTGTAATTGCAATAACAGGTCTGTTTCTTCATCTTTCTTTCTTCGGTCTTTTGGTGAGTTATGTAGGAAAATCTATGGTTAGACATGGTATGATCTCTAATCCCATAGACCAAGAGTATCTTAAGACCTAAGAAGGGTTGCTCAAAGACTAAATGAGGGAAATAGTGCATTCACAAGGTTTTGGCATCTAGATCAATCTACTTTAAAGTTTGAGTGTTTCAAGAACTAAATTAAAGGGAAAGGACTTAACCTATTGCATGTGACCTAAGGAATCTGCATTTGCTTATTTAGTGAATCTACCATTGACCAGATATGTAGAGCAGTAAGATAAAGGAGGAGATTCACCTTGTATAACATCATCAACATATAAAACTATGCACAAGTCTAGGTTCTTATGCTACTCTAATCAACATTTGCTAAGAGTGTCTTTAGATTTCGGGAGTCACAATATTGTGTAGAGAGACAGAGTCTATCACATACCCCAATTTTGTAAAATAATGTTAATTGTTTTAATTTGATTTCCTAAGACATTATGTTAAATTTAATGCTAAGTAGGAACTGATGACTCAGCAGAGTCAAAAGAAGTGGAATGTAATTCTGAATATTTTATTATTAATAAATAAAAAGTGGAGACAACAGCATGGGAGAGCTGTTAATAAGAGGTTACTGGTCAAACTGGTGGAAGGAACTAGGTGGAAGGAAAAAGACAAGTGGCAACATCGTCAAACACTTCCTAGGTTGCAGGTGGCAACTTCCCTATATTTGGGGTCATGGTCCCCCAAGAAAGTGGGATCAGAGCAGGTGGCTCAATAAATGACAACTAACCCAAAAAAGACCTAGGCAATCTTTTAAAAGTACCCAATGAATAGAACTGAGGCTGCTAAGATATTTTCCAGGAGAAGAATCATTCAGGAGGAATGCTCTTCAAGGAAGTCATTGAGGGAAAAGGGGAACTGTAAGGAAAGTGTTTGAGGGATAATCTATAGTAACTTGGTCTGATATAGCTTGTTAGCTGAGAGAACTTACTGATAAGTTCAGGGTTTGTATTGAGTTTGAAGACTAGTACTTGATTATTGCTGCACCTAGTTCCAGCCAGGGAGACCAGAGCAAGCTCGGGGGTCCTAAGGAGTCGTTGTTTGAGTGCTCTCTAGGATTTGGTAGGGAGGAACAGCCTCCCATTGTTGTTGTTGTCCAAGCTCAAGAACAGGTTCTGCCATCTAATAATCTTTGTTTTAATCTCTGTGTATGATTGAATGTTATGTTTGTAGCTTATGAAGTAAGGATTTAAATGGATTAGTAATAGAGTTGTTCTTAGTTTGTTCAGTAAAAAAAACTTTTTGATGAGAAATAAAACCCCGCCTGTGTTTTTCCTCATCTGGAGTGACCAGACTGTACTCCAGCATAGGAGTAAATTTATAAGTAAAGATAACATGATGGAAATGAAGAATAGAATGCTAATGGAATTATAGAGTATTTTCTTTGTGTTATTATCAGAAGAAATATCTTTGTTTCAGGAGTAGTAATAACATGTACTGAGACTGTTAGTCTATTTTAGAAACAGAAAAAGAAGTTATAATATTTACTGACAGTAGTATAAAGGAGTAGATAAAACAGTTTTTGGTACAGTAGTTACTTTCAGCAATCTCATTGTTTATTTGAATTCAAGAAGATAGCACTATAGTTAACTAGAGTAGGATTAAGTTAAATAAAGAAGCTTTGCAATCTACTTCCTTCTAATTTTTAATTACTGCTTGTATAATAAATAAAATCGGAAGAAACAATAACTAGAATCTTGCTTTATTTCTACAGATAATTTATTTAGTAGTAGATTTTACTTATGGAGGTAATATATGTTATTCATTCTTTTTGGTTCCATCTAGCTATGCATAAATAGAAGCCACAACTGCTAACCTATACTTTTTAAGATGTTAACAGTGTAGAACATAGCTGGTTCTTTTACTTTTATTCTTTTACTTTTATTTTATAAATATTAACTTGTAACATAAACAAGACAAAATAGAATACAGGGAGTATTTCTATAGAACATTTTAGTATATTACTTATAAGAACACATTAACAACCGACTATTTTATTCTATGTGTATAAATAAACAAAGAACAAAATATTATCTCTACACACATAGAAAAGAAACTGAGTATAAATAACAATAAGAGCAATAGTACTCACAGGTAGGATAACAACTTAATTATAATAAATATTAATATATTATCCTATTATATACTTTATAGGAATAGTATTATTATTTAATTATAGTAATGGTCTTAACTCATTATTGTGAACCTGACTTTTAATATAATTTCTCACTAGTACAAAAGTGCGGATTTTTCCACGGAGGTTTTCCACGTTTCTTACCTTTTGGTGTAAAATCTGATGTAACAGGAATGAGGCGTCTCTGTATCCATGCCTAGCCATCACTGTATCCACGCCTAGCCATCGCTGTATCCACGCCTGGACTCCTAGCCGTCGCTGTATCCACGCCTAGCCGTCGTTGTATCCACGCCTGGACTCCTAGCTTGAAAATCAAAATCTTTGGAAAAGAAACTAGAGTCAACAAGCCATGGGGTATGTATGCATAAATAAATTAACATCAAGGAAGGTATTGAAATTAAGGGGTAGGAGAATGTAAAACTCATGTTAAAGCCCCCATATTGTAATATAATTGTAAATTTGATATGGATGAGAGCCAAGTATATGTAATTGCAACTAAACAATTAGTAATAAAATATGAAGCTAGCTACAAACAGGGAGAGAACATTGAGAAGAGATGGAGGACTATAAATTCATGAGAGGGGAAGGTGTGTGAGAGGAGAATAGAGTGTTGGTGTCATGACATTGTAGCTTAACCATGTGTTAGACCCTAAGAATATTCTCTAAATCTTAACTTTTTCCTAGGACCTTGGTTATGGGGATTAACTTCCTCAAACATTCAATTTAGAATGTGAAATGATTTACAAAGGATTGCTGCTTATAAACCAATGTCAACATTTTATTTTACAACAAGATTGATAGGGCCTTGGACATGATGTCTTGTACCCAACATGAGGGGATTGCCAAATTCCATGCTAAAGCTCCCAATAGGCATTGGAGGAAAATAAAACTATTAGACCCTATATGAAGCTTCTAAGGACCAAGGTCCATGAATAAGGACACAAACC
>LPNX010828382.1:0-50549 GCA_001517045.1 Pseudotsuga menziesii
AGAGGGTTTTGACTTACCCTGACACCCCTAAGACTATTTTGTCCCAACGCTCCATTTATAAATTAACCGCGGAGTTACCCCCTATGGGGTATGCGCTCCAACAATACTTCATCAAACAACAATTTGTGCATCTCGAACATAATGGTATTTACAAACTCGAACATATTGATTTGTTTTGGAAGATTTGGAGAGAAAATAGTGGACATGAATTGTAATTCTGATAGATTTGAACACAACAACATGTTCAACAAGTATGACTGATATTTGAAAAACCTGACCTTTGGAAATTCAACTAACTAGACATGGATGAATTCAGCCAAATACTCATTCAGACTGAAATAATGGACTATATGAGACTCAGGATCAATTGAACTCATTCTCAATAAGAAACCTAAAACAACTTTGCTGATATGAAAATCATCATCTAGACCCAAAATTTGACAGACTAAAGACATGACCAACTGTACATTGTTTTTAAAAATGTCAACATTATACAGCAGAAAAATTCTCTCTAATGATTGACCCTCTTTGATAATGCTGGACATAAATTGGCATCTAATGTGGGTTTTACAACTTTTGTACATTTCAACTAAGACAGACTCATTCAAAGATTTACAATTATCAAGGAAACTATCAGGTAAATTAAGAATTCCATGAATGGCTTTTACATCAACCTTACAAAGTATCTTACATGTGGTATGACTCTTGATGAATCTTTCAGAGGGTGAATAGTTGCTTGCGCACCACTCAACAAATTCAGGAAACGCTAATGTTTTCTCAATAGCAAAGTAATATGAAAAAGAACTACAGATATTCAGAATGTCATTTCCCTGCAAATTACACTGCCACAACCACTCCTTAGAGACTGATACATTTCCAACTGATAAAACCGAGTCACATACGTTTCTATTTCTATCAACAACAAACTCCTCCATTTCATCCAAAACTCTGCTTAAAACTCCTAACCCCTTGTTCCCTTTCCATAACGAACAATGGTGATAATTCTCTGAACGAAGCTTAAGTGTTTTAAGGCTTACCTGTGACAGAGACTGTAGATACGAAAGGTTGACTTTAGAAAGATGGCGGACTATTTTCTTCGCTCCTTTGCAGCACACAAATGAAATGATTTTTGAAAACAAGTCAACTTTACCTTTATACTACGGTTCCTTTCCAGAGCCCTCATCAAGCGGTTTTCCCCAAACTACTTTTCTCCATGGAATTCACTTCAATTTGCCACATGGAACATGGTTTACATTTCGCTACCATCTTGCCTTTTTAACCATCTCGTAACTTTATCCTCCGGAACCGATAATAACCGTGGATGAGTTTTCACTTTTTACTTAAGTCGTTGGATTGAGATTGGGTGTACACATTCCACTAGCCTTTTCTATTTTTTCAAGTGTGCATCTTTATTGAGTAGATTATTTCTCAGCCATAGATTTCGTTTGCTTCATTCTATCATCGTTGATCTTCAAGCTTATTTAACCACATTCGCTTCTCCTTATCTCCTGCGCCTCTCTATCTAGAGGATCTATTTTAAACCGTAGATATTCATCTCAATCGCTTTACACCATCGTATTACATGCCAAATTAACCATTATGCACAATTTAATAATAGAATCAAACTATTAAACTTAGCCAAGTTCATGTATCTTTTTATTACTCCTCCATCATATTTTTTCCTCAGCTATTCAAAATAGAGGTGCTAACAATTGGCTCCAACTGGGGATGATATTCTCCCTGTGAGGTATAAAAGAACTTGTAGACCAGGTGCCTATCTCTAATATTTGTATCCAAACTTCCAAACTTTTCACTTTTTATCTGATATATTTCTTCTAAAGAAAAATGGTTTACCTCCTAAATCTTAAGGCCTTCACTCTGGGCTTCAAAAATATTTGTCTCACCATCTGTACTACTTTCAAGAAAACAAATATTTACAAACTATGGTAGAAATTTACCTTCCACCTTAGGATAGGTAATGCTTCAAAAATCTTCCATTGACAGGGTTACTCTCCAAAGAAACCCCATTCAGATATTCCAAAACAAATGCATTTTCCCCTTTGTGACCTGCAATAACATAAGGACCTACCCACATGTGATCAAATTTTCCATGTTTATCTTCTTTAGGAGCATCCCATTTTAACACCAGGTCATCAATCTAGAACTGTTCTTCTTTCACCCTTCTATCAAAAGTATTTTTCATATTTTCCTGGTTTCCTGCACTTTATCATAGGATTTATTCCTTTGCTCTTCTAACTCAATTATTTGGTTTATCCTTATCTACATATGGTTTGGCTCTTCTTGTTGCTCCTGAAAATATCTCATAACCGGAACACCCAAAGATGCTAGAAAAATTACTTCGGTTCCATATACTAATTGGAATGGAGACATTCCAATCCCTCTTTTAGTACTGATCCTGTCAGCCCATAAAGCATATTTAAGTTTGGTATGCCAAGATCTCTTATTATCTTATAACAACTTCTTAATGATCCTTACTAGGCTCTTATTGGAAGACTCGGCCAACCCATTTCGTTGTGGATAATAAGCAGTTGAATGATTTATGTTGATATGATATTTATGACAAAAATTAATCATCTTTTTGGATTTAAAGGCTGCTGCATTATCAGTCACTATTCTTCTGGGGCATCCAAACCTAGCCAATATATTTTCTTCAAAAAAATCCATAATTAGTGTCTCAGTTTCTCTCCTAGTTGGAATTGCTTCGATCCATTTTGTGAAATAATCTGTGGCCGTTAAAATCCATTTGTGCTATCCTGAAGAATTTGGGTTTATTTCTCCAATGAAATCCAAACCCCACTGCTGAAAAGGAGCTTCTACTATTATCGGATTAAGAGGAAGGGGAATTACCTTTCTTTTACCATAAAAAATATGGCATTGATGACATGTGCTAGTTTATTTGTATACATCTGAAAACAATGTCGACCAATAGTAACCTGCTATCAAGATTTTATTTGCCGTCACCTTCCAAGAATGATGTCCTCCACAATCTCCTTTATGAAATTCTTTTACTTTATGCTGGGATTCATTTTCTAAAAGGAAATTGAGTAACACACCTCCAAGATCCTTCCAATAAAGATATCGATTTATAATACAAAACTTAGCAGCTTTCAACTTCACCGATCTTGCTCTTGATTTACTCAATCCTGTTGGTGCTTGTAAATTTTGAAGAACATGAAAAATATCAGAGTACCATGGAGATGCAACAAAGTCAATCATTACTTCTACCCCTGTATCTAACTAATGAGACTGATTAGATAAGAAATTGAGCTGTAAAGACTCACAGTTTGAATCTGTCATCATTTTTTCCAATCCCTTCCCTTTAACCAACTTGGTAGGTTTAATCTCTATGTCATATTCTAGTATTGTCGCTATCCATTTCGCCCTTCTTCCTTCTGGGTTAGGTTGTGTGAGAATCCCTTTTACGACAGCAGTTGGAACATGAGCAATTATATGCGAGTGAATAATATACACCCTGAAATATTTCAATGCTTTAACCAAAGAATATGCCTAATTCTCCATGATATCACATTTCAATTCTCCATCCTTCAACATCTTGCTGAAGAATGCTATGGGTTGGTCCATGTTCTCATTATTCTTCTGTAACAAAATTGTGGCAATAGTATGTTCTGAAGCATAAGAAAACACTAGAAAATCTTTAGTGAAATTTGGACTTACCAACACCGGAGCCTCTGAAATAGCTTGTTTTATTTCCTTAAAAGATCTCTTGGCTTCCACTATCCATTTTATCTCATGACCTTTTTTCAACATATTTGTGATATTCATTAATATTTCAGCAAAACTGGGGACGAACCTTCTTAAAAAATTTACTTGTCCCAAAAATGATTGTATTTCTTTTTTACTCCTTGGTTCTCCTACCTTTAAAACTGCGCTGACTCTATCAAGATCGATCTTTATTCCATCTTTAGAAATTATGTGGCCCAACAATTTTCCTTCTTCTAGCGCGAAATTTGATTTCTTTGGATTCAATGATATACCAAATTTCCTGCACTTCATGAAATTTTTTTCCAAATGATTAATTTGCTCTCTATCAGACCTTGAATAAACTGTGATGTCATCCATGTAAATTACCACAAATCTGTCAATTTCTCCCGCAAAAGCAATATCCATGGCGCGCTGGAAAGTAGCCCCCTGCATTCATCAAACCAAAAGGCATCTTTGCGTACATAAAATTGCCCCATGGTGTAGTAAAGGCAGTCTTCTCTTGATCTTCAGGTAGCACCTTAATCTGATTGTAACCAGAAAAAACATCCATCATTGAAATTCTTTCTACTCCGACCACTTTCTGCAATATATGATCCATCTTCGGCAAAGGATAATTATCTTTCATAGAGACCTTGTTCAAATTTCTGAAGTCTATGCAAAGCCTTACTTCTCCATTCTTCTTTCTAACAGGAACTAAATTAGCAACCCATCTTGAGAATCTTACAGTCATGATAATTTTGGCATCAAATAATTTTTTAATTTCCTTCTCAATGACTGGTAGCAGCTTTGGGTTTATTCTTTTGAGCTTCTGTCTGAAAGGTTTTTCTCCAAGTTTGATGGGAATAGTGTGTTGTATTATTGAAGTATCATATTGCTTAAGGTCTTCATAACTCCAAGCAAATACATCTGTATACCTTTTCATCAAGTTCACATATTCTTCTTTTTCCTTCGCAGGAAAATTTTTAGACAATTTCACAATCTTTGGATTTTCTTTAGTACCAATATTCCTATCTTCAACAGCATATGATCAGCAGGCTTCACTTTAGGATCTTTAGCAACATCATTCTGATCAAAAATTTTTTCTAAAGGGATCAAACCTCTTGGTATAAAATTATTTTTCAATTGAATGATATCTTTCCCTCCTAAAGTTCCCTTCAATTTTTCAGTTCCATTCTTTTCTTCTTCACTTTCTTTAGCATCTTGGAAATTCTCACAGTTATCATTTTCAGCATCAATATGAGTATTTACAAATTCTCCTGACAATTCTAAAAACCTTTTTATCTGCATATCATCCTCAAACACTTGCCAATATTTAGAATTATCAGGTATAGAGGGCATATTTACAATGTCCACTTGATATTCCTTTTGACCAACACTTGGGGTTTTGAATTTTACAGCAGCTACTACCAAAGAATCAGCTACTGTATTTTCATATCTAGGAACCACCTTAATTGTATGCTCTGTAAAAAATTTACCAATCATATCCCATACTTCATTTCTATAAGCTCTCATCCAGGGATGCCTGGTTTGATAACTATCATTCACCTGATTTATCACCAGATCTAAATATCCCAAAACTCTTATCCTCTGTGCTCCCATATCTTTCAATGCATGCAACCCAAGTGGCAAAGCTTCATATTCAGCTACATTGTTTGTGCATTCAAATGTTAATTTATATGATAAATCTTTAAAATCCCTGATGGAAGAAATTATGTACACACCAGCACCAGTGCCAACCTTTGCCACAGTCCATCAAAATATGTAGTCCACAAAACTTCTCTTTTTGTTTCTCTTCAAAAGCATTTTGTTCTATCACTTCTTCTTTTTTATTTTCTTCAAATTTCATTTGCAATGTATACTCCAAATCACACATGACAATTTCATTAAAGAAAATAGAAGAACCCAAGTCAGTATCGACAGCATATATATGATGAATTTCGGGTTTATCTTGACTGCTTACTACATAGGGAGTTCTTTTCTCACTATTCAACCTCCTACTCCCATCTTGGACATGAATAGTGGCATATGACATATCCATTTGTAAACTACCCTTCAACTTTTAAGTCCAAGAACTTGATAACAACACCCCAAATTTTGGTAGAATGTCTGCCACTACTACATCCATTACTATTGTTTTAGATGGAAATTTATTCAAAGTTACTACCATATCCTTAATTAAACCAAGACACTTCACCCTCCTGGAATCAAAAGAATACAAATCTTTATAAGGTCTTGTCACTTCCAGTCCAAACTTTCAACTACTCCCTTTGGCATTAGATTATGTGATGCACCTGAATCTATTGCATTATGTACCACCATATCATGCACATTCAAACTCAAATAAAAATGAGGGACTTCTTCATTATCTATACTTTCAACTTTTGGCCTGAATGAAATATTAGGATTGTCATCTATCAACTCCAAAATGTCAGATTGAAATTCTCCTTGACCTCTAACCATCTTTGTTATGGTATCCCTGTACTCATTATTTCTCAGCAACTCATTAAAAGGAACAGAGATTTTCAGTTTGGAAAGTTCATTCTGCAAATTAAAATTAGAATTAACTTTCTCTACATCTATTGGTGCTACTTGTTTCATTCCTATTGTTTTTTGTTTTTCGCTCTCAAATTCTTTATTTACAACTGGCTCTTTTTGTATTTCCTTTCCTTTTTTTGTATTTAATGAACTGGTGGAAGGCTAATTTGGATTTAGCCTCCCTTTATTTATAACAACTTCTCTGTTTCTCAATCTAATCTTTCTCTGAATCTAATTCCCCAAAAAGATAAATTTCATTCTCAGCAGGATATTCTTCATCCGCAACATAATTCTCAGGGAATGGTGGTCGAATCTGCTGCTCTTCTTGATTCCTTGGATTTCTCATATCTCTTTGCCTATTTTGTGGAGGCATAGGAGGATTTGGTCTTCTAAAATTCGGATTTCTGATTTGAGGATCAACTTGTTCTCTATTGAATGATCTATTATCCACAGTCAATCTGTCCATCAACTTCTCCATTGTCTTCAACATCATTTCAAATTTAATATCAGTAGCAGAAGAAGAAGTAGAAGGCATATTTTCTTCTTTTTTCCTCCTATCAATGTCTCTTTGTTTCATTTTTCCACTCGCCATCATATTTGCTTCCACTTCTAAAGCGTCTGTGAACATAGCAGCAAGACTCGCTGATTTTCTTTCCCTTAATGAAAATGCAAAGTCATTATAAAAAGCTTTAGAATAATGAAGTTTAGCAGCAGCTGCAGAAGGTTTTATATCTTCTGGAATGGAATGATGAACTCTCATAAATCTACTTGAAAATTCATGAACATATTCAAAACCTCCCTTTTTGAGATTATTATATTGGGACAAAAGCTGCAAAGGGTTCTGTTTGTCATCCCACCTTTCTAAAAATGCATTCTGGAAAGCTTGAAAAGTCAATATAGACACGGGCGACAAATCTTTAAACCATTTATTTGCTTCTCCTGATAAAATTTGAGCAAACAACCGTATTTTAACATCTGCATAATCGACTTCCTCCAAGTCAACAAAATCTTCAAATTTAGCCACATGCTGCTTTGCAGTTATGCCTCCTTCTCCATCGAACAGAGAAATTCTTTGGGAATAATTTTGGGGACGATCATGCAATACAGCAGGTAAACGCAAAGGAGCAAATCTAGCTACCATTGTTCTAGGTGGATTCAGAGGTACTGAGGAGTTTTGAGTATTTTGAACGACAAGTGTTTCTTCAACCTTTGCAGACTGTTGCAGATCTCTCCAAATGGAATCAAGTAAATAAGACTCTAATCTACGGGGATTAAATTCAACGTTTTTAAGAGCAGATTAAGATTTAGACTTCAACAAACCCTTTCCAATATTAGCTTCCCATTCTTGATAAAAAATACTATGAGAATCTCAAGAAAATGATGCACCAAACAAAGAAATATCTATATTTTCTTTATCTTTTTTCTTAAACAATTTTTCTGGATCTTCCAAACTCCTTAAAATTTCGGTATCAGAATTACCTCATGTATGTATTTTCGAAGCCATAATGACTTCTGGAATTTTGAAATACTCTTAAACTGGAATCGCCAAGGAAAATATACAACCTTCTTCACTAACAAAAATTCTTGTTTGCCCATAGAAATATTTTCTTGATCTTTGAAACTCTGTCGTTCTTCCTAGGGAGGATTTGCACTTTCGTCCCCGGCAACGGCGTCAATTTGTTAACACTCAGAATGTACCCAGGTTGTAAAAGGTAAATCCCAAAGGTAACAGCAAAAACCACTTCAGAAAGAAACTGGCTTTTCTTTCCAGAGATGGATCTCTCAAATATAAATTTAATAGGGCCAGATATTGGAATCAATACTTTAAAATTATGTAGATGGTTGAAACAACACATATAACCATTGGGAAATGGATTCAAATAGATAAAAATAACACAAATCTCTCATACATGGGATTTCAACAAAGGCAAGATAACCATTCATTTACAGTCATTCATTGATTTCAAGAGAATAAGAAAGAAACATGAACAATCCGTCAATATAGAGCATCATAAGATGAATTCCATATCAAATTTAGCAGAAACATTTATGAAATATCTGAAATAATAGCCAGAGCATAACAAGTATGAATTCTGAAACTATTCAACACTACATTCCAGATATGAAGAAAACAAAATGGAAGGTTGGCACTTAGAAGACAATCACATAGAAAGGAAAGGCACAAACTCTAACATAAATGACACAGGAATCTCTGATGAACAACCAGCATTCGGCTTTGTTATTTCAAAAATTATATGTCCTCAAAAAACACATCGATCAAACATATGGGTTCCAACCCCCAATACATCAAGCAAAATCAAATATATACACAAATAACTTCTTCCCAAGAAGATCAATAACTAAATAATCTGTTAATCAAAGTTTTTTGTAACTATATCCCTAACAACTAGGAATAAAACTACATGCTTCAATTCTGATAACAGATCGTTTAATTATAATCAACTTGGTGACAGCAAGGCCTGAATAAGCAACTCCACAATGCACAACACCTGTTTTCAAGGATGAAAAATATACTTGGTTTTCCCGAATCTTTTCAGGGTCCTCCATTGTTCTGCACTTGGCGTATCTTATTCTATCATTTCTCTGATAGATACTTTCAAATCCACATAGGCATCATAAGATACTATGGGAAACCCTCCTCTAACGATCAGAAACTTTTGCAATATTTCAAAATCCTCTGTCAATTTCTCTACAATGATTTTTCTAGTCAGTCCTTTTACCAAGTCTTGAAATTTGGAATGGTCCATGCGGTTTGTACTAATAGACTATGATAATGCTCCTGAGAAAATAATCTTCTCTTGTCGTCCCAGAAAGAAGGGAGGCCATCTTCAAATAACTCCTTAAAAGCACGCATGAAATCATTTATCTGTGAAGACATTGCATTTGCTTTATCCTACACCACCTTCATGAGCTGATGTTTGTCAATAAATTTCTTCGACCACAGTACAATAGCTACTCTGTCCTTAATTCCAATCTCCTGCAACTTTTGATATGTTAGAGAATTCAAAAAATTTAAAGCATTTTGAGTTGTGTTTAAAGGCTTCTTCTCCATGGTCTCGTTTGCCAACTTTAGTCTTTGAGTAGCTAAATTGACTAATACATTTTGATCATCAATAAAATTTAGATAGTGCCTAAACTTAGTAACTTCTATAGATAATGTATCCTAAATCGTATGCTTAGCTCCTTGTAGAGGAGATTTTCTTGTACTTATTTCCTTCAACTCATTAAACGTTTTCTGCAACTGCCTTTTATCATTTAATATTTTATTCTTATTTTCAATCATTCCATCCAATTCTGATTTAATCTTCTCATTTTCTTCTTTCAATTCCTTGATTTCCACATCCTTCAAACTTACCTGGGACATAGACACTAGTAGATCATCAGCAGAAAATTTACTTAAAGGTTTTTCAATATTCACAAGGGATAAATCTGTATCAGCATGAGTCTGGCTCATTAGTTCTTCCATAATTTCCTTTTCATCGTTCTGATATTTTTTCAACTTTGAAATCTGGGTCATCAATTCAGATCTTTCCATTTCCCATTTGCTTTTTTCTTCCTGCAATTTCAAAGCTTTACCTTTGTAATCCATCATCTCTTGATAAACTTTATCTTTTTCTTCTTGCAATGTAAATAATTCTGTGGACTGAGCATGTTCATTATTTGGAATCTTAAACTTCTTTTTTAATACCTGGATGGTATTGTCTTTTTCTTCCAAAAGCTTTTTGGTGGCCTGTGCATTTATTGGTTCACTTCTCAAGCTTATAACATCTGCCTGTAGCTTCTTAATCTGGATCAGATTTGATTTATTCTCTACTTTCTCATGTTTCAATTGGACTTCCATTTTATCTACAAGGGCTTGCAATTTGTTAATTTTCATAATAGCATGTAATAAATCTGAATAAATAATATCTCTTGTCTGCTTGTGAAGTTGTATCTTGTTGGGGACACTAATTTTATCTAACCTTACTTCCATCTCAGATACCTTTTTATCACTAAACATAGCGAACTTCAAGGTGTTCCTCTCCACATCTCGAGTAGAAATCAATGATGTCTTTTGATTGACTAGACTTCTAACTCGAGGAAGTATATTTTTGGTTTCCTCTGATGACTGCATCTGTTTTTCAGCATAAATTGACACGAACTCTGCTCTAGATTTGAAACCTAAATTGGGTTCTGCACTATCTTCTCCTCCAAAGGAATACTGATGCATTTGTACTGACTTCTTTGGGAACAAAACTATTTTCTTTGAATCCTCTACAATTATTTCTCTTGTAACTTGATCATCCTGAGAATGTGTTTTAATCATTTTACATGAACTATTTTCATCTACATCCATACTCTCAATCTCAGAAAGACTTCTCTTATTCAAAATGCTAGGATTATCAGGTACTTGAACTGATGTAATCAGCTCATTGCTCCTACTTTCATCAAAACAAGACAAATTGGCTATTTTCTCTAAACCTTCAACAACCTGATGATTGAATGGTTTGTTTTTATTTGATTGCTTCCTTTGAGAAATTATTTGATGCGGATCATAATTGATTCTTTGGTATTTCTGGAAATCCATAATTTCTAATAACTTTTCTACAACCATCAGTGCACTTTTGTTTTTGAAAATAAATGGACCAACTTTAAAAGGAAATTTAATATTAGAAGACTTCTTGAATGCTCCAAAATGATCCTCTTCTGCACATAATCGCTGCCTCATGAACTAAAGTGCAAAAATTCTTGGAGTAGAAAAACAGGTAACTTGTATGGTTTCCCAGTGAAACCATACACCCTCAAAACAATAAAATCTTTATATAAGAACCAGTCTCCTATTCTGTCTTCTGAGGATGACTGCAACATGAGTTTCATTTCTTCTAACACCCTTGGTAATACTTCATCAAACAACAATTTGTACATCTCAGACATAATGGTATTTACAAACTTGAACATATTGATTTGTTTTCGAAGATTTGGAGAGAAAATAGTGGACGGGAATTGTAATTCTGATATATTTGAACACAACAACATGTTCAACAAGTATGACTAATATTTGAAAAACCTGACCTTTGGAAATTCGACTAACTGGACATGGATGACTTCAGGCAAATACTCATCCAGACTGAAATAATGGATTAAATGAGACTCGGGATCAATTGAACTCATTCTCAATAAGAAACCTAAAACAAATTCGCTGATATGAAAATCATCATCTAGACCCAAAATTTGACAAACTAAAGACATGACCAACTGTAGATATTTTTTGAAAATGTCAACATTATACGGCATAAAAATTCCCTCTAATCACTGACCCTCTTTGAGAATGTTGGACAAAAATTGGCATCTAATTTCGGTTTTACAACTTTTGTACATTTCGACTAACATAGACTCATTCAAAGATTTACAATTATCAGGGAAACTATCAGGTAAATTGAGAATTCCGCGAATGGCTTTTGCATCAACCTTACAAAGTATCTTAGACATGGTATGACTCATGATGACTCTTTTAGAGGATGAATAGCTACTTGCGCACCACTCAACAAATTCAGGAAATGGTAATGTTTGTTCAATAGCAAAGTAATACGAAAAAGAACTGTAGATATTCTGAACGTCATTTCCCTGCAAATTACACTTCCACAACCACTCCTTAGAGACTGATACATTTCCAACTGATAAAACCGGGTCACATACATTTCTGTCTCTATCAACAACAAACTCCTCCCTTTCATCCAAAACTCTGCTTAAAACTCCTAACCCCTGTTCCCTTTCCATAATGAACAATGGCGATAATTCTCTGAACAAAGCTTAAGTGTTTTAAGGCTTACCTGTGACTGTGAGTGCAGATACGAAAGGTTGACTTCAGAAAGATGGCGGACTGTTTCCTTTGCTCGTCCGCAGCACACAAATGAAATGATTTTTGAAAACAAGTCAACTTTACCTTTATACTATGGTCCCTTTCTAGAGCCCTCATCAAGCGGTTTTCCCCAAACTACTTTTATCCGCGGAATTCAGTTCAAGTTGCCATGTGGAACATGGCTTACATTCCACTACCACCTTTCATTTTTAACCATCTTGTAACTTTATCCTCCAAAACCGATAATAACCGTCGATGAGTTTTCACTTTTTACTTAAACCGTTGGATTGAGATTGGCTGTACACATTCCGCTAACCTTTTCTATTTTTTTCAAGCGTGCATCTTTATTTAGCGGAGTATTTCTCAGCCGTAGATTTCGTTTGCTTCTTTCCATCTCCGTTGATCTTCAAGCTTCGTTAACCACATCCGCTTCTCTTTATCTCCTGCACATCTTTATCTAGCGGATCTTTTTTAAACTGTAGATCTTCATCTGCATTACACCATCGGATTATGTGCCAAATTAACCATTATGCGCAATTTAATAATAGAATCAAACTATTAAACTTAGCCAAGTTCATGTATCTTTTTATTACTCCTCCATCATATTTTTTCCTCAGCTATTCAAAATAGAGGTGCTAACACTCCGTACACTCTTGATCCATATTCCCCTTGACAACCATTGGGGGATAAAATCGGAGAACCAGATAGTGGGAGCCGCCAGACCACATCCTCAAACGACTACAGTGGCCCATTTTATTAAAAGTATGTCACATTTTATTTTATTAGTTAGCAGAAAATTATAAAATCCAAAAAGTATATGTTGTTTCTGGTTTGTAAGTCGAGGTTGAATTTTTCCCTTGTGCCATGAACTCTACCCTTAGATCCTATTGATCTAAGGTGGTGCTTTTTCATGTAGTTGGAGATGAATCTCCACTACAGACAATCCTTGACATATCCAAGTGTATCAACAAATCTTCACACACACTAATCTGATACTTTTTTATTCAACACAAAGTGTATCAATATATTTTCTCACTTACGTGCGTCAATCTGATACTTTTCTTTCAACACAGTAATAGATCGCCCAACGAATTAATCACTAATTTAGATAGAAAAGTGCACTATCATAGATCCCTTGGAATTTGAAGATATCAACGTGAATCTTAATCCATTGAGACAATCAACACAACTTCATGAGATTATTTGTTGCATATGAGATATCTATATCAACAGTATGGGTTTTGAAATAACTATTGCCAAACTAGTGAGCTCAATACAAGTAGTAAAATTCATGATTAAAGACGAGAACTGTACACATACATACATGGCCTCACAGAATTCAATGCATAAGATTACCTTCAGTACATCATGTGACAGTGCTCCTCACGTGGACGATAACCTCATACACAGGATGACACCATCCGTTTATCTGGAGAACAATCTTCTGTACAGGACGTAGTGTTCTCAACCTAAGCATGGCAATCAAGCAATTCACTATGATCCCTCCCATAAGACCGCTTGAATTCACCAATTCAACTTTACATTGGATATTCACTCAATTATATAGCTACAAGTATTTGTAACAGTATGCTAAATAAATGGAATGATTTCCCTAGATTAACGTACACATAAACTTCTAATATAATCTAACACTGACACAATTGTGATAGAGAATTAACTCGACCATACATATAAAATATGAGTTTTCTACATTTTGGATATGTATAAGGTCTCTGCATCCAAATATATGGTTGAAAAAATTAAAAAAATTATAATCAAGTGTAAATAAAATGTTTAACATATAAATTATTAATTAAAATGATTATATATATATATATATATATATATATATATATATATATAAAAAGTTTAAAAAAATAATACCAAACATTAATGTATTCATATATATATATATTATTTGGTGATTTTTTAAACTTAAAAAAGGTTTGTATCTTAGTTTTTATTTTTTACTTTTTATAAATTTTATAGAAAACTAATAAATTCAAAATTAAAATAAATTTATTTAATTATTAATGATTAATAAATTTAAAATTATTATAAATCTATTTAATTATAAATTATAAATAAAAAAGTTCACATATCGTTTATATTTAAATTAAATTAAAAAAACTTAGTTCACAATTAAATTAAATTAAAAAATATTTTTTTTAAACATACCCAAATTTATATCTTAATTTCTTTTTAATCCATATAAGTGATTAACATCTAAAACTAGAATACATCAACAATTTCAAGCCACCTATAAAACATATGTAAATAAAAATTCCAAACAACTATAAAACATCCTTATTAAACATTAATGAGTATTTCTATTAAGCATGATATTTTTAAATTTTTTTTAATAAACTTTATCCTTTTTTCTCTAAAGAAAAACTATTTTGTTTAATAAACTTTATCCTTTTTTTCTAAGGAAAAACTATAATTTATTGAATTACATGTAAAAGTAGTACATAGACATGAAAGGCCCGCATATCGAATCTAGAAAAAGCCAAAACAATAGGCCATGACACAAAGAAAAAAGGTCCAAAGAAAATGAGCCAAATCAAAGTCCAGAGCTCAAAAGAACACATAACTGCAACAATGATAGACAACAAATCCAGAACAAAACCACTAGAACTCAGAAAAAAAATGGTCTGAACATGACCTTCCACAGAAAGATATCCATTGGACCAGAACTCAAAGAAATAGAAACCATTGACCACCAAAAGAGCCTTCTTTAACATTAAGTCAGCCTGCAGATTCTGCTCCCTGAAGACATGTGAGAAGGAGATGTTTTGGAAACGGTTGATCAACAACTTAATCTTCTTCAACCAAGCCAAATTGAGAAGAATATTTATCCCATAAACTTTGGAGAACCAATCAATAATAACTTTTGAATCTCCAAAAATCCATTTATTCTTAGTTTTAATAAACTTTATCCTTATTAAACATTAACAACCATTTCTATTAAGCATTATAATTTTAATTTTGTGTGTTTAATAAAATTTACTCAAAAGATAAAGGTTCCATATGACCTCGTCCAAAACTCTCCATTTCTCTATTGTAAGATCCTATTGTATGAGCCAATTGGCCTCTTAGAAAACGTTATGGTATCCATATTCTCCATAGTTGATTTGATGCATGGCATTTTGACAGAAGACATCCCGAGAGGCTTTATTGTTTTGAAGGAAATTATTTATTAAAGTTGAATTCCTTCAACATCTCGTGGGACAAAACCTGCAGCCTAAGTTTAATCCTCAGAGAAGTCTAAGTTTAATCTTAATTATGACTGCTTTTAAAAAACTAAGCGTAAGTTTAATCTTAATTTATGAATGCTTTTACTTTATCATGCTGTTTTGTAATCATTTTTATATGATAAGAGAATAACGTAATGGTCTCGTTTGGTTTGTTTTATTAAACACTAATAGATACTATTATTTATATTATAAAAGTGATGTTATAAAAAGTTGTGGAAATTATAAAAATGTTCATAATTTTTTATAAATTGTTTTTCTAAGATTTTATAGGAGAGGAATTTGTATAATACTTATATTAGATTGTTTAATAATAAGAAAGAGAAGAACATATTAATTGAATTTATATCTTAAATGAGCTTTCTCTATAAACCGATCATCATGCTCCATACTATATTTCTCTTGGAAATTTGGTTGCTTTGCCAATGCACCAACTGTTTGTTGCATAATTACTTCTTCACCAACACTCTTTTTAATGGAATTAGTGGATACAATTATGGTGACTTGCAATAGATTACAAACCTCTAGCAAAACCCAAGATGATATTAGAGTGCATGTCCGAGTCATTGTCAAGTTTCTCATATTTCAAAGTTCGTTATTTCAAAGTTGCTTACACTTCCTCCTACATATTTTATTTCTTCTCCATATGAATACTTAAGTATTCAATTCCTTGCCTCATTCCCTCCTATCGACTATTCATCCTCCTCGAAATATTATTTAGCTCAATAATACCACCTCCCTCACTTTCCCTAGAAGTCTGCCAACCCTATAGATGCCTTGAAATTTCATTGAGCGAGAATTTTGGGCTTCCAAAGATCCAATTTCACTCTTGTTATTTCTCCCAACACTTTGAAATAATGGATCCTTGTGCATAAAAATGATCTTGTCATTCGAACCTTACCCTTTATTGAAGATACATCCACCCACCATAAATGTCAATATCCCACTTTGTAGTAGAGCAGATGCATAGGGCGTTTTAATTCCTCCATGTTGTACATGTCGTAGCAAGGGAAAAAATACAAGAAGGCGTGAGGAAGATTAAGTTCTCCCTCACACGAGCCTTAAATGGTGAAGAGAACCACATGCATATCCTTGTTATTATAATGCCAAGTGGTTGCTTTATGTGCTAATTTGAAATTAATATAGTTGAAGTGGAGTAAGTGGTTAATTTTGTGCTTCATAACTCTTATGTGGGGTCTAGAACCCATCAAGAGGGTCCCCATTTTAACCAAGAGCCCCTTGTCTAAGTATACAACCTCATTTTCCTTGTGATCAACCATTCCATTATGGTTTCTTTGGACATGGAAGAACTTGACATCATCTGGCCCTTCCAAATTCTTGAAGGTTGTTTGAAAATTTCTATGTTCAGCAAGGTCTCCTCCTAACCACCGTCTTTCACCTTTGATTGGTTATGAAGATAGAGTCTCCTAGAATTATTACCTTCTTGATCTAATAGGATTTCATTAACACATATTCAAGGTATAAGGCATAGAGTTATGCTTGAATATTTGTGGTTATTTCTAGCTCCCATGAGAAACATACTTATGTAAATTCTTTAGGGCTAATGAGAACCCCTCTCGATCCTATCACCTATGATCTTGCTTTCTTTGTTAAATATACCATCTTCTATAATTTGGTTTGGAGGACTTGTATCACTAGTAAATGAGCAATGCTCATGAATTTTATAATGTAATTGGCTATGAGTCTAATCCAAAATGTCCAAAAATACCTTGTTATAACCAAATTTGTAAAATATACTAAATAAAAGAGGTTGATGATGTATCTCTTTTCCATTTAACTTCCCCACTTTTAATAATATAATGCACAACTCTACACAATTTCATGCTTATACTTTCATTTCCACCATGTTTAAATACATATACATGATAGTGTGAAATAATATGGAGTCTAATGTCATTTCTTTCTCTCTTATATTTTATTCTTACATTAAGAATAGGACAACACCATCTACATGGTGCATATATGTGTAACTAAATTTAAAAATGAGTCCAAAAAAATAATAAAAAATACTAAATAACACCATCATAAATAATTAAATATACTTAGATGATGATGATTATTATTAACAACCATTAAGACTAGCTTATAATTGACTCTTTTATCATCATTATATTTAATGAAATTAAAATATTTAAAGATAAGATAATTTTATTAATATCCAACAAGGAAAATGACCACTAAAGTAGGTCAAAGGGATTGTTTGGCACAAAATGATCAATACAAAGAGGTAATGATAAAGCGATTCTTATAAAGTGGGAGTGCTAGAACGGCTACTATAAAAATCAAGAGTGTGGATCTAATTTAAACCATGTGGAAACACTCTAGAGACTCTAGAGCAAAAGGAACCTTTAGGAGAAGAAAGATGGATAAAAGAATTACAAAACTGGCAGATCCAGGATCTAGGAAAATAAGAAACAAGCAATAGAGTGTGTGTCTCACAATCTACTAGATATGTATCTCCTAGCATCCAATGTTGAGTGGAGGAAGGTCATGATAGAGGGTTGTATAGAGGAAGCATAAAAAAGGGAGTTGGACAATGTACTATGTTGTTGTTTGGAGGAGGAGGCCTGTCACCGACGACTGGATGATATGAGCTGATTTCTAATGTAAGATATAGCATAAGGATGTTGTTGAGATCTCAGTGAGGTGTGGACAACCCTCAGAAGTCTCACTGATCATTGGTGAGGGCTATGAAAAAACAATAATTTTATATTAAATTAGATAAACAATTTTAAAGAAAGAAATTAGGCATATTATGTTAGGGTGAAAAAACAATATCATCTTTTTTTAAAAATTTCCAAAGGTGGCAAAATCTATCATAATTCACTTGTCAATTTGGAAGTGAAGACAACATCGTTGGCTCCTATGTAAGGTCCCACCTAACATCCATATAAAACATGCATATAAATGTCTACAATATGAGAAAATTTAAATTTTTCTCTTTATTCAAGATGACTAATTTCATAAAATAACCCATCGTAACAATTTATTCTACATAAACCCATTATCACATAATACAAATTCTTTTTCCTTGAATTTTCGAAGCACTTCATGACAATCACACACAAATCATCATTTTAATGCCATCTAAGGCTACAATAACTTATAGTTCAGAAATCAAATCACAAATTTACAATTTCTATGAGTTAGGATAGTTAAAGTACCATTATGCTTTAAATTTCAAATCAAATCATTTTTCTAAACAATCATAACAACATACTTTCTTTATATAAAATTATTAATAGTATTTGAGATTTTTTTTTTAAAGACATTTCTAAGATTATAAGAATATTACCTACCTATGTGCTTACACCTCAAAAGGCTACAAGTAACCCTAGTGTTGTAGTAAGGTCCCACCTAACATCCATATAAAACATGAATACACATGTAAGAAATAGGAGAAAATTTATATTTTCTCCTATTTTAGTGTAGTAAGGTCCCATCTAACATCAATATAAAACATGTATAAAATATGAGAAAATTTTATATTTTTAGGTATTTGTTATATCCTGTTTTTGCTTCTCATTTTTAATGTATTTGCTTATGTTTTGAATCTTGGTTTTGTTCATTTCTCTGAAAATTTTTGGTTCTTAGGTTAGTTTTAATCTTTTTTCTTTAATTTTCATGTTTGTATTTAGGTGATTTCTTAATTTTATTTTCTAATTTTGATTTTATTTATCGAAATTCATAGTTAAGGGGATTATAGAATGTTTATATGAATTAAAAAGGTCCTAAAAATATCATAAAGTTTTGATCTAGATCATTTTACCAAAGTTAAATCATTGCTAGCAGTTGTATTTTTTAAAATCATTGAAATAGGTTTTCTTGTAGCGCAAGCCTAAAAAAGTTACACACATGCGCTACAAGAAAATCGCGTTGTTCAAAAATCAATATTTTTTGTTCAAATTTTTGGAAATTCACTCAAGTGAGATGTCATCATACTTGGTTAATGAATTTGATACGTGTTCTCGTCCAGAATGATCATTGTGACAGGTGTTAATACTTCAAGCAAGTCATCATTAGGGAAAATTGCAGTGGTCTGGTGTAGAGTGATGGAATAATGATAATTAAACATGATGAGGCAAATTCACCTTGAATTTCGTATCTCTTGAAGTGCACGAAGATCAGTTGAGTTCGTGGCAAAGTGTTAGCAGTTTGTAATCAAGTTTTGAAGCAGGTCATAAAATTAGGGCTTTGAAGGGTGACTATTTGGAATTATCATGGCAGTCAAAGAAGATTAAGGAATGAAATTAGACACCTAACAAACAAGAAAACACAATTCTAGCACCTCAATTCACCACTCTAACAGGTAGGCTGCGAATTGATATCAAAGTTCATGTATTTGGGTTTATACTAAACAAAGAATTAATTATTGAATTTAATGAAGATTGCTAGTATGTAAACCTAATTCATACTAAATGTCGAATTCTCTGTCAATAGAATTAAGACATTCATCAGTTTAAGAGATAAAGTCTAGTTTGGGGGTTTGGTTTCCCAATATAGCACTGTCTGTTAAATTGTCAAGATTTGAATAGAATTAGGGTTTATTTTACTGAAAGAAGCAATTTCATAGTCATTTAAAATGAAAAGAAGTGGTAAAACCAATAGAGATGAACCTTCAGACATGACCTGGGTTCAAACTTTTCTAGACCGTGCAAGATTGTTTTTAGAGGCAGGATGGTTAATCTTTTTTGAAAGAATTGAGGGGTATCACACAGAAGTCTCTTATAAATTTGCTCAGTGTTTGGATAAAGATGTTGTTACTTTTGATACTCTGAAGTTTAAGTTGACCATAGAATTGTTAGCAGAAGCTACAGGGATCCCAGATGAAGGCAAATACTAGTTTTAAAAAGTTCCTTTCACCTTTGATGCACAGAAATACTTACTTCCAGATGTGGTAGCAGATTGCTGTAAAGAGGTACATATTCAAAAATTTAAACTAGAATGGATAGAGCCAATCAAAATCTTGCAAAGTTATATCACTTGTGAAGGGAGATTTGCGATTTGCATTTGTTTTTAAGTATCATTTTAGGTTTTTGCAGCATCTTAGCCATGAAGCAAAAATTAATCTTCCATTCTTTTTCTTTAAAAGTTTACAAAAGATGTCTAGCAGGGTGAAGGAGCATCCAGATCACACTAAACAATTTGTGTTTCATCATGGGCTTATAAATCTAGTCATAAGTATTGTGCATCGAAAGAGGGAGAAGACATGGGATTATTTCCTATTTTGGTCTGGTTTTCAAATAGAGAAAGAAGATCAAGCTCGGAAGAGACAGTTGAATAAAGGTCAGAAGCTGGTCAAGAAGCTAAAAATGAAAGTCTCAGTCAAGAATGAAGAGGATAATGAACCAGAAAAATCTATGACTCAAGAAGATAAAAATGTTGAAATTGAACAACAAACCAATATTGAAGAGAATGAAATCTCAAAGCCAGAAGTAAAGGAGGTGGAGCCTATAGAAAATATTTTTCATGCAGAACTGAACCAAGGTGTAAAAGAAGAAAGAACAAGAACAAGTTCCTATTACAGTACTCTCTGAAGAAGAAGCAATGTCATGAGGGATAAAAAGAAAAGTTGTCCAACTAGCTTCTATCAAACATCAAGGGAAATTTTTAAGCATGTTAGGAGAAATTGGAACAGCTTGGAGGCCCAAGACTAGACCAAAAAACAAACTCAGATTGAATATGAAGAAACTGTTAAACCCTAAACTAGCTAAAAAGAATATTACAGTAATTGAGGACTCTTCATCTCAGGAAGAATTAGAAGACATTGAAGATAAAAAAGAGAAGGATATGAAGGGTAAAAAAGCAATGGTTTCAGAAAACAAATCATCTTTTACTGAGACCAAAATTTTAGAGATATTTGAGGAAGTTCGAAAGAAGGTAATTTTAGATCAGCATCAAAGTGATTTAAAGAAACACCATTCAGTTATATCAAGCTCTTGTGTAGAAAAAGGAAGGGTTGCTGAGCAATCAACCCAATGCAGTCACTTGAAGCTAAAGAGTATTCAGAAATCCCTGTGGCCATGACAGTGCAGATGGAAGAAGATGAGGAGATTTTCAAGAAGTTGAAAATCCCTTGGATCCCAGAAGAAATGCATCCACCATTAGAAGGGAAGTGCATTGATTCTGAAAATGAGAATTTGTAGAGGAATATCAAACAATACAAATATTAGATTTAGTACCTGCAGGAAACAAATGAAGGATTAGTGACTGCCAATAGAAGACTGAGAGAAGATCTAGAAGAGGTAAATAGTCACTATCAGGAATTGATTATAGTTTCTAAGGAGGCGTTAAAAAGAAAACGACATACTCAAAGCCTATTTACAGAACTAAAACAAACTATTTAAGAGCTAACATAACAAAATGAGGAGCTAACAAAAAGAGTTGAAGATTTGGAAGCAGAGCACTAGAGGGCAAGAAGGAAGACTCAAGCTTTAGAAGGAATTGCTCTTTTAGCAGAGGCAGCAAAGGACTTGTAAAGTGCTTCTAGAATAGTAGTTATTAGTTAGTTTGTGAAAAAATTATTTTATTTTTGTATAATGATAAGTCTTATTGAACAATTCGGTAGTAGGACTTAAAGGTAGTTTGTTCAGTTATGTAACTGTCTTTAAGAAAACAAGATAAAAGTAAGGTTGAGAAAGGACCAAGGGATCGATTTTTGTTGAAAGGGGAGGCTATCAAGCAGTGGTTTATGAAGCTAAGTGTAAAAACTCTTATGTATTTTTGAATGAATGATTATGAAATATATGCAACTATAAGCCCTATTTAACCTATTGACTGGTTTCATTTCTGATTTTCTTGTTTAAGGTTATTATGCATGAAATGCTTGTTGACTGTGGGTGGAATTCACTGAGTTGTGATTATTGTGTCTAGTTTATATTTTATATGTTATGCATCTCAGTCCTTAAATTGTTCATGATTTAGTTCTTGCTTTAGCTTCATGAAATTTCTTCCCTCTTGTTTACAAACTGTACAACCAAAACCCTAAAAATACGTATTTTACTTAATTGTGTTTATTGAGATTGTGTTGGCTTGTTCTTTTGTAATCTAAGAACAATTTCTAGCACTAACAGTATTGATGAGAAAATTTAATACCTAAAATAAGAAAAAATCTGAATTTTTCTCCTATTCATGTTTTATATAGATGTTAGGTGGGACCTTACATCCTATCCTCAAATTCCTAATTAAAAAAACAATGGCAAGTGAAATAACCCAGGAGGATCTTTTTTCAAAAACATTTCTAAGATTATAAGAATATTACCTACATATGTGCTTACACCTCAAGAGGCTACAAGTAACCCTAGTCTTGTAGTAAGGTCCCACCTAACATCGAGGAAATTTCATATTTTCTAGTATAGTAAGGTCCCACCTAACATCCATATAAAACATAAATACAAATGTATAAAATAGGAGAAAAATTCAGATTTTCTTGTATTTTAAGAGAAATTTAATGGCTAAAATACTAGAAAATCTGAAATTTTCTCATGTATTCATGTTTTTATATGGATAAGTGGGACCTTACATCCTATCCTCAAATTCCGAATGAAGAAAAACAATGGCAAGTGAAATAACCCAGTAAACTTGGTATGTTAACTTGTTTCCTTATGTACTGGTCTGGTCTGGTATGCATGAATGATCGACATCAAATCATCCAGTGAGCTTGGATAATGCAGCTGATCACTCAATGATTCTCAAGGTATATGCCTGCTTATTTCTCACACAATTTTTTATGTCGACGTCCTACATATTTTGTTTGTTATTGCAGAGCTGGTGGGAGGTACAGACTGTGAATGTGAAAGAAACAGCCATCTACCCACAACGTCCATTTTCTTCACCAACATTGCCATCCGGCCATTGACCCACAGATACGCACATTTATTGAATTGTAGGCTCTGTGGCCTTTGTGCAATATTGTCCTTCTTTGTGTCTGTTTGTCTGACTTTTACATGAATTAAAGTAAAGTTGTGCTGCAATCGTAAATAATTCAATGCTACCCACTCGTGCTGTCTTCTTTTCTTTTCTGCAGATTCCGCAGTAACACAGAGGACCACACAAAGGCATAACGAGCCGAATCTTTTCATGGTGCAGAAGGGCTGACTGATGGGGTGGTCGATAGCTATTTGCGTGGACTGTCATTCATTTCAAATCACCTAGTCGAAATAACGTCTATAAAACAACAAACGAATGTCGCCGATAATCCACACACAGAGAAAACGCCAACATTAGGTTAAATCGTCATGTGCCTCTTTGCATTTGTTTGTTTGTTTGCATACAGAAAGTGAAAAGAACAGTACAAACCTGTGATTATTTCAAAAGTTGGAGGTGGCATGTCACTTTGTTTTTGTTACGTTTCGTTTTAGCAACATGATACTTTAAATAATTACATTTTAATGATTCTTAATGGTTTACAGCATCCTAGTAGTTTTGTTCGAGTAATTAAGTGTTATAAATGGTAACTTGGAGATTACATGGTGAATTTTTAATTTAATTTGAGTTGTTGAGTGTTAATGAATTGTGAATAGTAAGTAAATCATATGGTGAAGCTACCGTGAAATAATTCTTATTAATTATGTATAGTCTTAAATCTGTTAAAACATTTTTATATCAGCATTTCAAGTAGCTTTTCTTTATTTAATTCAAATTTCTACATTCTCATTTTGATCAACGGTTTTAAAATTCCTAACTAATATTTCTTTACTCAACTCAAATTTCTACATTTTCATTTTTATGAATAGTTTTAAGTCTCTAACTAATAATGTTATTATTTATAAATAATTTGAAAACCTTTCATATAAATAGTGCAAGTACAACTTCTCTCTATTCAACAAAAAAAAATCACATTCTCATTTGTATGAACGTTTCTTTGAAAAAATGCTCTTAAACAATATCCACAAGCATTTATCCCTTCTTAGCAACAACTCTAAGGGTTATGTGCTAATGTAAAAAACATACTTACTAAGACCTTGTTTTCTTCTACCCACCTACTTATCCTTCACCTACTATCCATACTATATTTATTCAATTTATTCATGTATTATTGGTGATCCAATTTTTTCATGTATCATTATCCAACACAATAAGTTGAATATTGTTATTGAAAATAGACATCTTTATTTCACATGATTATATTTAATTTTGACATTTTTTTTTCATTTTTATCATTTATATTTATGGATAGTACTAGCTTTGTTAGAACAATTTTATTTAAGGATTTTAAATAACTTCTTTGTAATTAACTAAAATTTTTACATTTTCATATTTTTTTAATTGAAGGAATTACATCAAAAGCTTTAGTAAAATCCATTAGCATCTTTCATACATTTTTCGCAACAACTTTAAGAATTATCAATGGTCAATAGTTAGATATTATGTAAAAAAATACTTGATGAAGTATTAGAAAAACAAGATCATAGAGCAATAACAAGTATACAATTAAATTATTAAACAAGATGCAAATTTTAAACACATTGCAAGAGAGACACATCTATAATGTGGTTCACCCAAGATGGGCTAAGTCCACACAGAAATTGCTGGTCCTTTATTATTATACCATCCAATAAAATGAAGGGTTACAACCTGAAACAACCATGCCGCACTTCCTCTTCGCACTCTCACAGTCTCTCTTCACACACTCATAGAGATTGTTTACAATGCTACAATACAATACACATTCGTATTACAATTCTTTCCTTTTATAGGGGAATTACCATGGGAAAATACTACGGGTCACCCAATACCATGGGTCTACAAACGGTTGGCCAACAAATGTCCCCTACACCCCCTAGTTGGGATGAGTGTATAGTAAACCTGGGGTACAAACACAACTAAACAATAACATCTCTGAATTTGGAAGATTAGACTCCACAACCAACATGAAGAGGGTGACCTTGTTTTCTTCTACCCACCTACTTATATTTATTTATAGAATTGTGTGAAAATAACTTGAAAAATTGGTTAATTACCATGATGGTTCTATAATCCCTCACAATATTTATATCTCCCACTTTTTAAGTGCGATATAATTATGATGTTAACCTACTATTTTAGAGGAAATCCTTTAGATCATATACATTTATGAAGTCATATGTGGGAGTTATGCATTTATGAACCTATAAAACCACACAAGTCATTTGTAATAGCTATTGAATTTCTCATTGTATTTATGTTAGTTGGATTTTTCTAGAGATTCTTGGTAATGACCATAATGTGTCTTTAATATTTTCACTTCCCAATATTGCAAAGGGCCCCGTACATCAACAATTTGACATCTTACACACTTGGGAGTCTTGATCAATGAATTTTCTAAGTGTTTCGATAGATTGTCAATTAATTTTTTATTTTTATGAATTATGGTAATTTCTAAGGGGATTTAGATAGGGATAACCTTTGTTTGCGTACCAATTATGGCTCAAGTTTATCATAGGAAATTTTCAACTCTAGACACCACTAATATGGCCAAGGGGTTTGAATTTTTATTTTATTAAAAGGATCTTACCTAGATTTGATTTCTAACCCATATTCCAATTATGATTTTGGATACTATTTATATTCGAACAACTGATGATGTCAATTTTTGTTGTTGTTCAATATGGGTGGATTATAGGTTATTTAAATGTCCCCAAGGAAAGACAATTTGAAGCCAACAAAAAATCCAATGGAAGAAGCTCCTACTCCATAACCTAATCCTAAAGAGATCATCATGACTCTTATATATTTAAATACCTTGAGATTCACATGCCTTCAATGGGCCCCTCAGTATGGGGATATTTTTTAAGCATATAAGGAAGAGGCACAACAACTCATCTTTGCTAATCCTATTAACTAGGACAAGGCATATGCTATTATAAATAAAAATATTTGAAGATCACAACTTTATAATGTGGCTACTAGGTTAGTTGTGGTGAATTGTACAAAAGTGATCAGGTGGATTATTGAACACACAAATGTTGAAACAAATAAAGTAATAAGAGGAAGACACATAACATTCTTTGAGGCTAGCAACCTAGATGCCTAACATAAGTTCCCTAGGTCTGAACAATAAATGGTTAATGCATAGGTGGGTCAATTTGAAGAAAATGATGATTATTGTAAATCATTAAATAATGGCAGGGGGGGAAACAATTCAATTACAATAGGAATATATCCCACGTTTGACTTAAAGGAACCCTTCAAGAATTAATTTATCTTAGCCTGTAAGTTATATGGTGAAAATAATGCTACTCACTTTAAAGAAGCATGGATTACTATGTTCCATACTATGCCAAAACAAAGGGGAAGTCTTTAATTGGGTTTCCATCTTATCATTCACCTTGATTTACGAAGTAAGAGTAACCAAGTTTCCTCTATAAGGGAAACATTAAAATTTTGCATGTTTTCATACCTTCTAGACATCACATGTGCTATCAATTTGTTTCCCATGATAGGATGGTCATGAAATGAAACCTATCCACTAGTCTAGGAAATGATTTAGTCGATTTAATCCTATAGTACCAATAATATTCATTTATTGGGCTCATAGGACAACATATACTCCTCTGATAACCATGGTATACATTGAAGATTTTCATGTGTAATAATTAGTAGACAATTCTACCCTATGGAACTTCCAATCGCACAAATTAGTTTTTCTCTTGGTACTATTGCAACTTGGAAGTTAGAGGTGGGGTAAAAGAAAATATTTAATTTTTTTCTATTCTTGTATATATGAAATTACATGAACTTCCACTATATATGAGCATTTCTACTCTTTTTTCTTACTATATCCAATAAATTTAAGAGTATATGCTTAAGTAATACCTATTATTCTAGTGACAAAGAGTGTTGAGATGGAATTTTGATTGTTATATATTTCAATGTAAGTTTCCTTTTCCATACTAGAAGTATTTTAGTCTTTCCCCACAAAATGCAAGGTTCTATCGAATGCACTTGGTGTAGTCGACCCTATTGATTCACGCCTTATGACTTTCGACATGGACAAAGGAGAGTCACAATTACCATCATCCGTCCCTTTTCAGGTCCTAGTCACCATAAAGAACATAATAATTCATCGATGAAGGCACATCCACATGCTTTATGTCTTCCAATGTTTGGAAAAGATTAGGTTCACCAAAGTTAGTTCCATCCTCTATCAATCTTCACTCATATGATAAAAGACCATCCCAACCATGGGGACTATACCAAAATGTCCCCATTGAGCTAGGGGGCAAGATGGTAATCATGGATTTTGAAGTCGTTGATGCCCAATTAGACTACAACATCCTATAGGTTTGCAGTTACATGTACACCATGAAGGCATTGGCCTCTTCATTCTTTTGCATCATGATGTGCCCCTTTAATGTGAAGGTGGTCACACTTGAACAACTTAACTACTATGATCCCCACACAACTACTAATCCCAATAATTTCCTACCCACAGTAGGCGAAGCAAATCCAACTCCCTATTTTGAAATTGTCCTCGATGTGTACAAGTATTTTGACCGCCTAGGGGGTATTCAGGTTGTCCACCTGAAATCCCCATTACAACGAAGGGTCTCATGTGTTCCTTATTCACCGCTGAAAAATAGTCTTCCACCCCAATGACGTCATCATCAACAAACCCAACCAGTCATGACATGGATCAAGTATTGAACCCCTCTGTGCCTCCCATGTTCTAGATACCTTTTTTGTACCCCCCCATAGGAGTGCAAGGAACACCAATCATGGCTCAGTTGACTTTCCTAGGGATCACATTAGGACTCTCGATGTGGTACCTCACACCAGCATTCCCCGAGATAGATTCAAAACCCATCACACATTACAAGATGGTACATGTACAACGGGTTACCCCATGGCCCCAACTTCCGAATCTAAACCACTAGTGACTAAGCCACCACCAGCGGTCGCAAAAATACAAAAATGGGGCACCATTCAACCGAAGCTGAAATCCCCCACCAACGGAGGCATTAACCAGCCTAAGTTTAAATTCCCTACCATAACCAACCATACCCCTGACTCCTCATCATGATCAACTAAACAGAACACAAAGGGTGCCAAACATCAAATTTTGAAAGCTCCCATCATGCATGATATGCCCACCATGAGAGTCACCCCTCCATGTGCATTATGTGGGAAACAAGGCCATGGAACAAAATTTTTCCCTACCCTAAAAGAGCTCAGTAACTTGCTAAAAACACATTTTAGTATCACACATGCCCCTCAAGCTAAGATGGGGGGCACATCAACCCCTACGTCCAAATCATTACACACCAACAAAGCCTGTTTGATTTTCTCATGGTATGTACACACACTATTTCCCCGATCTCCCATGATTTTGGAATGGATTAGAAACTATTCATATTACTCAACCTTTGGAAGAGGATACACCAAAACCTCCAACAAATGTTGTTACCTCCAACAGTATCATGAGCACATCTCCACCGTTGGCCAAATATCTCGCTCACATATTAAGTGAAGCACATGCTACTCATCCATGTTTCTCTAGAAAGTGATGATCCACATTATAAAAAGTCACAAAAGTGCTCAAAGGAATGCGTAAGTCGAATAATAGAAATGATTCTTGGAAAATGGGCCCCACCCAATTTTAAAAGAAAATGACCCAAACTTTCAAAACCTTTCCATATCCAAACTATACATCCATTTGAGGAACCGTTCACACCACCTCGATTATCACCCTGAGAAATACAGAGTAGTACATCATGTTTACCCATCAACAAACCTTCATTCGGTACTCTAGTCAGACAAGAACCTCCCAGGCGAGCATTGTTTTGGGTTATTATTTCAACATTGTCCATACCTTTTTCATGTCATTTACTATACTTGGGTATGTGTTTCATGTGTGCGTGATTGAACCAGAACATGAATATATAAGTTGTCATTGACCAACAATACATGAATTATATTACAGGTACAAGGAATATTTACCACGACTCTCTCATACCCCTATGACCATTCAACCCATCTGCACATCTTCTTCGTATCACCAGCCCCTCCAAGACAACAAAGGGACCCCTTCCCTTCAAAAGAAACCAATTTTATCCATTTATTCCTACAGGAACACTCTACATAACATTGATTCATGGGGAACATGTCTTCACGTTTGCAACACACTCCTCACTTAATTTGGAAAAGGTTACCTGACCCAATCAAAACCATGGGAACCTCTCCCATCATTAAATTGAATTCTTGACCCGCCAAAAATTGTGGGAGTCCCACCCATCAGCAAATTGGTCCCCTGACATGCCCAAAACCATGGGGACCCCAACCAATATTCTTTATGTACAAATTGTTCCCCAATACCCTCAAAACCATAGGAACCACCCATTCTTTGGCAACAATCCCTGGTCACCTTTAATCGATGTAGTTGATTCTTCCTACCAAGCATGGTCGGTTTGGTTAGTCACCATACCCTCAACATTGTGTCTCCCATATTACCCTTCATCAATAATTTGTCTCTCTCTATTATAGTCTTCCCATCCATGTCGAAGTATGTTCCCCTCAATCACTCCCCAAGCTTACATCTATCAAAGGAAGTCATGAGCCCCATGCTTACCATCTAGTCTTGTGTCAGGTCAGTCAGTCCCACCATTGGGTACAACATGCTCTTGGTTCATATGATAAGACCATTTAATTATCAGGATTATTCATCTCTCATCAATGCCAATATTCTATTATGAGAGATGAATTAGTTACATCGGTATCTTGGTATTCCTTCTAATCAATTCAAGTAATTACCTTAGACTAATTAAGGAGAGCCATTAGTGCTCCTTAACTTAGTAGTCTCCCTTATGCTTGACAAAAACATATTTACTCCAATCAGGGGGAGTCGTACATTTTGAAGGTAACAATGTTCACGTTTGAAAATTTTGGTAGCATCATATCTGATACAGTGCAGTCTTTTGTGGCTTCACCACCATTCCCAACACCCACCCCCATGGGCTTCTCCATTTTCTCAACAGCTCCACTTCTTCGACGCCAATAACATCAGTTCTAAGTTGATGTATTCTAATATTTTTTGAAGCTGCATTCATCCATGCCCTAGAATTCTATGAGATATTCCTCAGTCTCTTCATTTTGTATCCATCACGACCATGTTCATGAGCATGGGAATTCCCTCCTTGTTTGTATAAAATAATACTTTCAACTATCGCTCCACAAACAACCTTCCCCCATTGGAAAGGTATATTTGTCCACCTATGTTTCTAACGCTTATGAGAAATAGAGAAACACAACAAGAAACGATGATGCATTATTGGCTCTACAGTACCTTCTGAAGCTCATACATCAATGGACATATGTTATCACAAAAGTATTGTACACATGCAACATTTTCATAATTTACATGGTAAAGCGTCATCGACATACACCATGCATCCAATCGAAGACATATTCACAAGACCTAAAGAGCAACCTAAGTTCAAAAGTTCCTCAGAACTGTCAAAATACATAACCATGTGGGTTATATTATGTTTACACATGCAACAATGCTTGTCACTAATTCAATACTCATGCAACAACGCGGATTTTCCTTAAAGATCTGCACAACTGACACAAACATTAGAGGAAATTTCAATTTAAAACAGGCCTTCCAAAAATAATACAAATTCCATGTCATCATGTATTAGCCAATCAAAATGCTTTAAAATTCAAAAAGGGAGCACCTCTTGAACAATTTTTTAATATAAATTTGGAGATAGGTATCATAAAAAAAGCTACTTTTTTTGTTTGTATTTTCAATGTATCTCCCTGTGTTTTTACTCAAATTTCGATCGGTAGAGCTCGTTGGATTCGGAATGAAATTCTGCATCCAACAAGTACCCACTTGGCATACTTTTGATGGGCCCCGCTACCCCAAAAATAAGAAATACCTGAAAAAATGTGATGATGACATCATCATCACGTTTTTTCAGGTATTTCTTGTTTTTGGGGTAGCGGGGCCCATCAAAAGTATGCCGAGTGGGTACTTGTTGGATTCATATATTAATTCTGCATCCAACGAGCTCTACCAATCGAAATTAGTAAAAATAGTTTTTTCTTTTCTTCCTCCAAAATTAATAAATATTATTTTATTAATTTTCCTTAGGATGCCCATTTTGAGTTGAAATTTCCTCTAATGCAACAAGATCTCACCCACCAACGTCATATTGAAGGCTCATAAAAGCTTCACTTACTCATGGAATTCAAATTTTGTCTCTTCACACACTTGGTTTCCTTAAATGGCTTCTCTTGTGTACTTTGGAGCCACATCATGGTTCATTGCATTCACATTGGGATCTTGATATTTCTTGGCCATCTCTTGGCCTATAAAATAAATCCATGGCATGATAATTGTAATACAATTCTTAGAGAAAGGTTATGCTGCTGGATTTGCGCTTGAGCTTCGTCATAGCTCACCATTTCCCTCTTTTCAAGCATTCCCCAAGCTCTCTTGCCTCCTTTCCTCAAGGACCAAGCATTCTCCTCATTTTTTCTCCAAGCCACTTGACATCTAGTGTGGACTAAATAGAGCTCCCTTAGGAAGTTTGTTTGTCTCCATTTGGATCTCACGTCTCGAAGGTGTTGTATATGCTTAACCATTGATCAATAAAAGAAGTGGTTTGGCATCTATTGGTTGTTGGAGTTTGCATCTCTTACCCCCATCTTGCATGTTAATTGTTTTTGTTTAATTCCTTTGATTTGTTTTGTTGTTACTAACAACCATTTGCAAAATCACATGGAGCACTCACACCCACCACTACAAAGGGGATTCTAATATTGAGTCCTTGCTACAGCCTACAAGGCATATCCCTTAACCAAGTAAGAAGGAAGCACTCTTGTGCAATATTTCCCATAACAAAACTATTATTATCTTTAGAAATTTAATGTTTTTCAATTATGCAAATGTTTGGAAGAATGCAATGGGATGGCCATTTCCCAAGTCCATATTTTGTTTTGGCCACTACTACGATCTATGACATTTTATACCCTTAAATCCCTATTCCTTTGGAAACCACTCCTCCACCTTTCATCTAGACGGCATGTAACAAACATTGTTATTTCTATATTTATTATCACAAAGGTAATCATTCCTTGGAAAATGCATCTTTTGAAGGTAAACATTATTATTTCTAAGTTTATCAGTGTAGTTTTCACTAACTTCACAAATTCCTAAAATGTTAAACATGGCTAGAAAATTGAAGTGGCTCACTTGGGTGAATACTAATATATCATAATAATCATGTACATTATATATTGGCATAAGGTCACCCCAGATCAGGTGATTATGAAGAACAAGGAGAAAACAATTGGCATGTCCCAAAGGAAAGACGAGACCATTGCCACTTGTTCGTCCTTCCTTTGAAAGGACTACCACTAGCTAGCCTCATTAATGTTTACACTATTAGTTCGTCTTCTCTAGACTCCATTCAAGCAAGAGAATGACGATCGTTTCGAATAGAGGGTTTAGAAAATCATGGAAACAAAGCACAACATTAAAAAATGGTACATTGGTAATTATGATGGATAATTATATGGTTTGAAGAATGAGAATACCATCTATTGTAGAACAATTCAAAGGAATATCATAGCTAGGAGAATAGGAGAATTTGAAATCATTATCCTACACTTATGTTGCGCTTATTCCATTATGAATATAACATGATAAAGGACACAGAGGATGGGTCAAACATGAATGATAGACATGTGTTCTTTGGGAAGGTATTTTTCAGATTCTTTGTCCGGTGGGCTTGTCTTTCCTTTTCAAATATACATTTCTATGTTTTTCTATTTTGATTGTAATATTATCGACCTTCTGTTTTTATTGAACCATCTTGGGCATATAGACCTCTACCTCTCCTTTTCTCTGCTACCCTATTTGTTGGTTTTCCTAAAGCCTTGGTTCTCAGGGCTCCGTTCACTTGAAAAAGACGTCTCTTAGCTTCCTCTAAAGTATCATAATTTCTTTGCATCCCTTTGTACAAGCCCCTCCTGTCTCCCTTCACCACACCTTGAAACCCCATCTCCCATGATCTCTATAGAGGGAAGGCTCTAGTCTATGATCTTTGAATCAAGAAAAATAATGATATCAATTAGTCTCATAACCTTTGCCTCACTCCGGCCAAAATATAGAGAAAAAATGAAGAGATGGAAGACACCATCTTGTTGGATCAAAAGTGTACCCTAAGGAGGAGATTATAGAGAACATGGAAGGATATACCCATGAACCTGGAAATATCAAAGCAAAAGACATAATCTCTATTATGCAAAGCTTTGTTGGAAATTGATGAGAAAAGAAAAGGTCTTGGCCTAATGATAGAGGAAGTAATTGATAAAAACCACAAGTTGTTATGTTAGAATGATAGGCTGGACAAAAAACTCAATTGTGTTTACAAAGTGATGACATGAACATACATGCCCCCTAAAAATCAGTATATGTTCAAGCAAGCCAAGTTCAAGTTAATGCCATTTTCAATAATAAAAACAAAAAACAAAAATAAATTCCAGAAACTAATTCTTTAAAAAAATATTACATAAATATATAAATTGTAATATTTTGTAAAACTTATGTTAGGTAGAAAATTTCTGTATAACAAAATCAATAAGATAGATAGAGAAGTAATTGAAAAACTCTGATCTACTATTTAGGTTAGAATTCTTTCCAGACAACCCAACTTTAAATTTTGATATATAAATAGCATATAATCGACCCATCTAGCTTAAACAAAATATTGGCATAAGATTATTGTAAAAGCAATGTATATTAGGTTTGGGTTGCATAGGCCTAGAAGAACAATTGCAATGAGGAAAAATAATCAATCATAAGCCCAAGATTCAAGGTAACAAGATGGGATGGAAAAGAGGCATGTGTGCACCTTTCGTGCCATTCCATATCGAGAGGGTTTATTGTGAACCAAATACATAGTGAGACACATGAGAAGCTTTTAGAATAATGAACTTTTTCTTGGTTATGTATATTTTTTCAATTAATAATTATCACTGTTCATCCTTTCATGAGAATGGATTTTGTATAAAAATGAATGGTCTATAATTTGCTAAATACCTTATCATTGATTTATTTAATTAAGGAATATTTATAAATAGGAGTTTAATATTAAAATAAAAATAAAATAAAAAAATAAATGTTTTTTTTTTAATTAGGAAACTCCCATTGGATGTTTAAACCCGTATTTGGTGCAATTAGTCATGGAAAGTGTTTATATTTTGATGGAAAATAAAGTTTCTTTTGCGGCATCGTTCTTGTGAAAGTGAGTAACATAATTCCAAGAAAATACATTACATCCAAACTTTTTTTTAAGGTCATTTATAATATATTATAAATATTTTTAATGCTATTTAGAGTATATTAAGATTTTTTTTGTAGTTTGGTTATGTGTGTATATGGTATTGTACATCATTTTTTTGTAAATAAAAAGTATTATATTACTGCGAAATTATCAGGATACAGAGTTTTTCAAAAAGATACAATGTCATTATCTCTAATTGTTGATAGCTTTACATGCTTCTCTAGAAATTGATAATATCCCCCTAAAAAAGAAATATCCCCAAGTTCATTAAAGATCTCCATGCCGAAGAAACACTAGAATATGAGACTTGGTAAAGCTAAGCCTATGAATATGACTACTATAAACAAACTACAAAAGAAAATAGAACACAACACAGAAAAATGCTTCCTGAGCTATGGGTAGAGGCCCGAGCTTGAAAACACAGTAGCAGGTTGGGGTACCTTCATTCCTTCCAACCTCCTCGGATCATTTCTGCCCTCGTTCTCCACACCTTTACGGCTATCCTCCCTGTTGGAACCACCCAACTCTTGGTGCTCCATCCCTGGGTCATAGAGGTGGATACCCATTCGAGTCGCCATCAGGTAGATCTTCCGATGCATTAAGCGACAATCTACATTTGGTATTTCCACGCCCGAACGAGCTCCTCATCTCCTTCCTTCTTGGCCTCATGGTAGAGGGAAACATGCGATACTAGGTTCATAAACACCCAGTAGAGCATGATCGTGCGGTCATAGGCAACCACCCTACCAGTTGTGGAGCCAATATCCACTACCCATGCTTTGACCTCCTCATGGAACTCTTTAATGGGAATTGCCTTAACCTTCTCCCATGGGTCCTTATCCACCATCTCGATGGATTTGCGGGTGGAAAGCGAGATACGGATCTTGAAAAAAGAAGTGACAGCCTAGGAATGGTACTGTGCCTGGATGGAGCTCCCCCTACCCCACTTCCTCTTTTCCATGCCCTTTCTAGTCCCCCCGCTCACGAACGAAGCCTCACCCATCCCCAGCTTCATAGTGTTATAGTGCTTATGGTCCATGATGCATAAAAGCACCCAATTCCACTCCTCACAACTCTGCAAAGCCTCGAGAGGATCGTGGTCTTTCACCGCAGCAAAGATTACAGTATTCTTCCACAAATTGCGAGTGCAAATACAGGATCCCACATCCTAATTTAATCATATGGGAGCCATGATTTCCTTAAAGGTGTTGTACGAACCCACCATTTCCCATAACCTACCATCACACTCTCCCATACTCAGGAATAATTTTGGCATCATTTCCATCTTCAATGCAATCTCCCACTTTTCATATCAAATCCATCCTTGTAATCCTCCCACACCATGCACCGTATCCAAATTTATGACTAAGTTGATCGATCAGGAATATTTCTCTTTTTTCCTACATGGTCGCGCATGGCATCACTCCTGTTCTATGGGATGATCCAACTACCTTCTTTCCTCACCTTGATGTGAAATGACGATATCCTCCACTTGTCGATTTACACCAAAATATTGGGCCACGAGATGTCTACACTGGGGAGCGCACCTTTCCTCCCTAAATTTTGGCAGTGTGCCCATCCTACGGGCCCTATCCTCTTCTGTATCAATGTTAGCTAGCATGTAAGCTAGCCTGTCTGCCTCCCTCATGACATGGATAAAGCAGATCATCAAGTGTGAAGAGACAAGGCCCCGAAGGATCTCTAGCTTGCTAGTTAGGTGCTAGCTAGAAGAGACTTTCTCGGATGATTTTCCATTGGCTATCTACTTGGAAATCTGGATCAAGACGAACAAGTCACCCTGACGATTACTAGAAGCCATCCATTCCTGACAAGGATTTGGAAACCCTGAATCACGTCTTCAAGCTCCACTGAGTTATTGGTGTCAAACCCAATGCATCCATAGAACAATTGCAAGATTTCACCATTTGAGTTCCCGCAAAAACCTCCATATCTAGTCACCCCTGGGTTTCCCTTTGCTTCCCCATCAAAATTAAGTTTGAAAACCAGATCAAGATGGGGGGTCCATACAATTTGGCTTGAGGGTTTGCATACTTTTACCTTTCAGTGAAGATTGTCCAATAATCCCCTGTCAAAACCCCATTTTTCTACAATGAAAGCTTCCATCCCATGGAAATCCTTGTCCTGCTCATTCCACTGCATACTCTGCATGGTCTCCAAAATATTTGACGCCAACGTTTTCCACACCTCCTCAACTATATGCCTCTTGTTCCTAAAAAATCTGTTATTGCATTCTTTCCAAACTAGCCACATAATTGTTCCTGGAAAGGCTAGCCATAGTGTTCAAAGGATACAGTTTTTGAAGGTTCTGGGTTTCCAATCCCTCAGGGATTGGATTGGGTTTTCTTGGAAATGATCACTCCACTTGGAAACCGTAGCTCTCATATCCTAGATAGATGATGTGAATGGGAAAGTGTCCGGTGGTTCATGATTTCTTCATTGCTAAGGCATAAAACTCACTGTGAGGGCCCATGAATCCCTCTTCATCTCATATTTTCTGCTGTTAGGATTCTACGCCAAATCACCAGCCAACAAAAGGTGGAAACCTTCAGCCAAGGGTTGGTTTCCCAATTTTTTCTCCATATTCCATCCTCTACTTTCTGGTTCTAAATTTAGTTATCATAGACCTCTTTGACACTAAAGGTTGCTTTCTGATTATATCCCCACCTCAAAAGATCCACCCCATCTTCGGTGAGAATGCACCTCTCCTGGAGTTCGGCCTTGAAGGATCGAATATCATCTTCAGTGATCAAGCCTTCTCCCCCGTCTTAAATTAACTAGCTTCTCTAATTATTCATTACCCCTCCCTCCCATTAATGGCTCACTTTCACCTTGCCCTCCTCGATCCCTTTAGCTTTGATATGCTGCCAATAAGGATCAACCCCCAATTTAGGGAGTTTGTTCCAATATTCATCCCCTAAGTTAGCACAGTTCCCATCCTTGATTTCCCAAAAGCTATGATGCTACACCAACTTGCATCCCGCTAGAGCCTTTACCCGGATGTGTGATCTTGGTTGTTCCTCATTATATCTGATCAAATGGCTCTTGGGGCGATTTCTCTCATACTTAACATGCCACAGTTTTCCCCATGGTTCTAGCGAATAGTTTCACCACCTCCACCAAATTTTGGCCCCTTGAACTTCTCCCATATTTACATCAGGATTCTGAATTTCAATGCCTCCTTTGTCCTTGGGGTGCAAATCCTTTCCCAGCTAACCAGAGAAAACTTGGACTTTGCTTCCCTTCCTGCCCATAGAAAGTTTCGTTGGATACTCTTGATCTCCTTTAAGACAACCTTTAGAGCATAGAGAACTGAAAATAGGTAGATCGACATTGCCTACAACACTGACTTGACCAATACCAATCCACTGGGGAGGTTGAGGGGATGAAGAAACCAACTAGAAATCTTTCCCTTCAATCTATTCACTAGGTCTTACCAAGAATTTTTTTTAATGGTTCCTAATCCTAATTGGACCCCTAGATACTTGGATGGGGAAGAACCCTTGGAAAAACCCAAAATTATGACAATATTCCTCTTGATAACGGGAGCGGTGTTGAGAAAGAAAACTTGAGATTGATCGGCATTGACTACCAGCCTAAAAACTCTTGCAAAGAGATTAAGAATCTTTTAAAAATATTGGGCTTCTTAGAGTGAAGGGTACCCCACAAGCATAGTATCATCCATGAATTTTTGATGTGTCTATTTCTCCATACCTTCATGGAGAGTAAGACCTCGGATCTCCCCCCTGAGGCCTAGGAATGTATGAGCCTGCTCAGACCTTCGGCCATTAAGATGAATAGAAAAGGTGAAAGAGGATCTCCTTTCCTGATTCCCCGGGAAGGTTGAAAGAGCTTAGTTAGAGAGCCATTCGGCAGAATGGAGAAGAAGGGGATTGTTACTAGATTCATAACCCATTCCACCAATTCAGGTCCAAAACCAAAAGCTCCAAGAATTTTCTCCATATATTTCCAACTTAGTTTGTTATAGGCTTTTTCTATATCTAGCTTGATCAACATTCTAGGTTTTTTAGTGCATTTATAGAGTGGATTGTTTCATGGATAGCTATGATTCCATCCAGAATCTGTCTGCCTTCGAAAAAACCCATCTATTTTGGACTTATCAAGGCCAGAAGGAGAGGTTTTATGTGATTTGCAATCACCTTAGAGATAATTTTATAAATCACATTACAAAGAGCTATCGGTCTGAAATTACTTGGAGTATCTGCACCCTCTACTTTCGGGATTAATGACATGAATGTGACATTGAATGCCTTGAGCACCCCTCTTTTGCACCTTGACTCCTCAACTATCTCCAAAACCTCATCCTTGATCATATCCCAAAATAAATGGAAGAAGTTAGAGGTAAATCCATCCTAGCCAGGGGATTTCCCTTGGGCCATCTGACTGATAGCTTCCTCCACCTCCTACATGGATATAGGTTTAGTCAACATCTCATTATCTTCTTGAGTAATCACCCTGGGTATGAGTGCAGTGATCCAAGCTATGTCCTGACTCCTGTCACCCCTTTCCTCGATCATAACCTCCTCAAAGTATTTGGTTAGTTCTTCTTCGACTTCTCCCCTAGTCTCGACCTGTGAGCCATCAAATTTTTTGATCCTATGGATCTTCGACCCTTGACTACTATGAGTGATAGAGTTATGGAAGAATTTAGAGCTCTTATCCCCTTCCTGAAGCCATTTGACTCTATACTTCTTCCACCAGTATATATCTTCCTTCCTTTCCATAGCTTCTAGTTGACCCAACAAATCCTTCTCCTTTTATTTCATCTCCACATCCCACCCATTTTCCATGCCTCTCTGGTGGATGAATTCAATATCCCTAATAAGCCTCCTCTTGTCTTTGAAAATGTTTCCAAAGTCCTCTTTATTCTACGTGCGGATTCTGGCCTTAAGAGCCTTCAATTTCTGCTAGAGGCAATACATTTTTGTTCCCATAGGGGGGACCACTTCTTGCCACCATTGTTCCACCAAATATTTAAATTCCTTGTGTTCCAACCAAAATTGTTCAAACCAAAAAGGTTTTCTCACATTGGCATTCGACCAATCCTAGTTAAGACTAATTGGGCAATGATCCGAGCCCACCGCAGGAAGCACACTAGCCCTGATCTATCCTATCCTTGGTACTATATTTTCTGACACTAAGAACATGTTAATTCGAGAGGATACAAGGTGCTCCCCTGCCCGTTTGTTGTTCTACATGAACCAACCATCTCATGTTTCCAAGTTAGCTAGGGAACCCTAGGCTATGATCCCCCTAAACTCTTTTTGAAACCTATCCATGACACATCGTCCTAATCCCTTCTTTTCCCTAAGAGAAGCAATCATATTAAAATCACCTCCTATAATCGAGATACCCTCAAGGGAAATTTTCCCCATCCACTACAAAAAGCACAAAAAATTCGGCTTTTGAGGAAAAGCGTTGGGCCCATAGACATTAACCAGGGTCCCATTGGCCCCTGTCTTGAGAAAATGAAAATTGACTGTCAGAGAGAAATGATTATCCCTCCAATATGATAGATCAATGACTTTTGGGTGCCGTAGCAGTGCCACTCCCCCGACCATGTAGTCTGAATCCATCGCCATCACCGAATGCCCTTCCAAATATTCTTCCTGAATGTCTCCATCACTTATGAGTTGCATTTTGTTTCTTGTATAAATAAGACATCCGACCTCTTTTTCCTGACTTTCCTAGCTAAGGTATTGATTTTCTTGGGATGGTTACATCCCCTGATGTTCCAGGATACTATCTTCATGGAGTAACCTTGCTGACTTCAGAAAATTCCACCCTAATCATTGGGTACTGACCTGATTCGATGAGCTTCACCCCAATTTCTGCAATCCTCTGTTTGTTGGTTTTTGACCCTCTTCTCAATTCCTCCTCTGTGGATTTTTGCTTACTCCATTTCTCAGGCTCCAAAGAGATGCCCAGATGCAAGTGGGCCTTGGTGCAGATGATAGCCTCTTGGAGCAGTTCTAGTTGTTTGTGTGAAACATACCCCTGGCCCGACTTATCACATTCCTTCTTGATCTCATCTAGATCAAGATATCCCAGCTCTATTTCCTCCCCTTTGTCTTCTTCCATTGCATCATCCTGGCTCTTCTGATTTTGAGCACCTCAATGTCCTGATGCTCGATTGAGTTTCCTTCCCTAGTCTTTTCTTCCCCCCCTTCACTCTTCTCGAAGATATGCAAGGGATTATTACTGGTAATTACCTTCCCTAAACTCTCCTTGTGCATTTTTGGGCCCCCACTAGCCTTACCTTTGTGTCTTCTTTGAACTAGCGTAAATCCCTCATTTTCCATTTCGCCATTCCCATATTGGGTTGAGGAGGCATGTCCCTGGCCTCCTGTTGGACAGTTTCTCCCAAAGTGGCCATATTCATCGAAAATTATGCATTTGAACGAGATTTGCTCGTAATCGATCTTTTGGATCCATTCTTCGTCCTCCTAGTTTAAACAAACTACCTCAGGGAGATCCTTTGATAAATCTATATATACCCAGATACAGGTGAAAGCCATGTATCTCTGTTTCTTGGTCTATTCAGCCACCTTCACAAACTCACCAAATGAATTACCTATATATTTTAGGATCTCTATTTCCTAGTATTCACAAGGGAGAGAAACCAAACGGATCCAAACTAGGGCCACCGTCATGTCCTCTGTCTCCAGATTGAATCTCTCCTTCCAGGGCCTGAGATAGAGTCCTGTCGAGAAGAAGAAGTATGGGATGCCCTCCAGAACTCTATCCCTATCCTCCTGGTTGAAAAATATTATCGTGAAAAAATCTTTCGATCCTAAATGAAGATCACAATGGCCTTTAGGGTTCCAAGTGGTTCTCATCCAATGGACTAGATCTCTTTCCTTAGGCCATACCCCAACAAACTTCCCAATGAGGGATTTCTTCTTCCATAGTTCAATCTTCTCCCAGATCTTGTTAGAGCTGATATGGATCACCAGGATAGATTGGGATTTTGAGAGGCAGCCTCCTTGGCCCAATCTCCTTCCTGCTCTCAGGCTTTCCCTACTTCCACCCTCGATCCCACTGTCGCCCCACTTCCCTCTGGCGCAAGGCCCTGGAAGATCTCCGTTGCCATTTTCGCAGGGGGTATTGTAGCCCATGTCCTTAGCCCCTACGCGCTTAGAGCGCCTACCGTCGTTGTCCTGATCCATACCAAACCCTAATTTCTCCCCTTCATGTCTCTCTTGGATGGTACTGTACATGTTATTTTATGTTTTTAAGGTCATTTAGACTATATCACGATTTTTTTGTAGATTAATTATTATATATATATATACATATGAATGAGACATTACAATGAATGAGAGATTATGATAATACACTATGTATTTGTAGATGATTAGGATTATAGTTTGAGATTTATTGTTGTTATTGTATATAACTATGTCCATGCTATTTTGTGTATTCTTGGATGTTTGTTTTTATATTTACTTATATTTATATGAAGTTGTATTACTAATCATATTAATATGTGAATGGTTATAAGTTGGGTTTGTAAGGTTACATGATTATTTATGCGAAATATGTTTTCTTGGTTAAATGGATATAAAATATGGAGTTGAATGGGATTGTAGAAATCTAGTTTAATAAAAGTTTAGTTAATCATTATTCTTGTAAAAATTGAAAAATGAATGTTTTATTGTTGAATTTTTTAATGTTTTATATTTATTTGGCTTGCATGAATGATGGCGAAAATAATATTGAACGTTCTATTGTTGAGTTTTGTTATGTGTGAGATTTTATTTTGGTTAGCATGTAATGAATGGGAAAATATATAAGATCAAATGATCAGAGGATGTAGGATATGGGGTGTTCATAGGTATTGGAGGTATAAAAAATGTATCTAGTAAAAATGTGTTTTTTTAATTGAAAAAAATGTATTGGCATGAGGGGCTCAACAACAAGATTTTGGTAGGTATTTATTAATGTCTAATGAAATTAAGGATATTCTTTAATATCTCACTAACGAATGTGAGTCCGTGAAGACCTGTGATCGAACCTTAAAAGAATAGATGATTAATTGATTTACAGTAATGTTTTCTTTTATGATAAGAAATGTTACAAAGAAAATTTCATTGCTTTAATTTGGCGTTCATGAGTTATAAGCTATAAAGATTATTAAAGTTACAATATTGTAAAATTGAACATTAATTTATATGTAGGAAGGGAATTTTAAGCCAATATAATTTTTATCCTCTATTTCCTTTCCTTAATATAACAAATATTACAAATTATTTCTTAATATAAAATTTTAGTTCTAATTAATCATTTCTTAACATGAATTTTAAGTCTCTTTCAATGCTAAGCTTTTTTTCAAGCCTAAAAAAAACATACTTTTGCTATTTGTCTGATATCAAGTATGGAAATCAATGCTGAAAAATCATACATATATACATATAAGGTTCAACTGGAATTTGTAACCGAAATGAGCAATCTTTTTAATTTAGGTTTGAACAGATGGAGGTTGGTTTCAAATATTTTTAAAACCTAATAACTATTGGGTGAATAATTGGTTTTGGCTGATAAAGAGGATAGAAAAAAGAATAACAAATTGGTCATATAGATTTGTTTCAATGGGTGGCAGGCTTACATTAATGAAGGCTACTCTGCAAAGTATTCCAATCTATTGGTGTTCCCTAGTCATGCTCCCATAATCAATTATTAATACCATTAGAGAAAATATTTTTCACTTTCTATGGGCAAGGATAGGAAATGAAAGGAAGTCTCACTTGTCTTCATGGGAAAAACTAGCCACTCCATTTCACATGGGTGGTTGGGGCATAACAAATTTGACATGTTTCAATATAGCTCTTTGTTTACAAATCTTGTGGAGATTCCTTTTCGATAAAGGCCTGTGGAGTAAGGTGATGAGAACTAAGTACTTGACACAAATATTTGTTCGCAGTTGCTTCAAATTGGCAGAAGTTGATTTTAATGGAGCCTCAATAATTTGGAATAGTTTTCTTAAAGTGTTCCATTGGCTTAAAAAGGGGATGAACTGGAATATTGGAAATGGGGAAAATGTTATCATATGAGTGGATCCTTTTTTTGGGGATAAAAAGATTTATTCTTTACCTAAGGAAATACTTGATCATCTAGAGTGCATTGGAATGAAAACTCTAGATAAGTTAAATAGACCTAAATGGTTGGTTTTAAAGGGTGGATATTGGCTTAATGCAAGAGATGTGGGGCTTACTGGTGAATGGGCTATGAATTGGGATACTTATATTGTTGTCTTGAAAGAGGTAGGGGTTAGACTAAAAGTTGAAGGAGATAAATTGGTTTGGTCAGAAAACAAAAAAATAGGATTATCACTGCTAAATTGGCCTATGATTTCATAGCAAATAGTTGGATTAAGATTGATAACAGGTGGTGGTATAAATATTTGTGGGAATGGAATGTGCCCCAAAAAATGAAATGCTTTTGGTGGTTAGCACTCAAAGGAAATATTTTAACTTGACGTAATATCATGATGAGGGGATGGCAAGGCCTAGGTTATTGTCCTTTATGTAAACATGAGAATGAATTTTTTTACATATCTTTGTAAAATGCTTTTTCTATAGGAAAGTCTGGTCAGTTGCAAAATATATGTTGGGTATCAGCTTGGAGTGGGGTGCTAAAATTTTGGAAGACTCTTTTTCAGATTGGTTTTACAATTATGATACTTTCAGTATTCTCCCTATTTTTATTTCTTAGTCCCTTTGGTTAATGAGGAACAAAGTTGTTTTTCAAAACATCAATCCTAATGCAACGATTTGTGGGATTAGAGGTTTTAGTCTTTTTAAAGAATATATGAACATTAATCTTCAAAATAAAACTAAAAGATTATATCCACGAGATTCATTTTCATTTTGTGCTGAAGGTTTCTTTGATGGTGCCTCCTCATACTTCTCTTGTGGCTATGGTATGGTTATTAGTATAAACAAGGATCATTATTTATCTTTAAGCATGGGTGGAGGAAAGGGAACTAATGCTAAAACTGAACTATTGAATTTATGGGGTTTATTACAGTTTGCTACCCTTATAGGAATATTAGATATCACGATCTATGGTGACTCAAAAGTGATTATTGAATGCCAAATGAATGATAATTATAATCTTCAGGCGTTGTTGATCAAACAATGGCGTCAGAAAATGCAACATTTAAAAAGTTTCTTCAGTTAGATCACTTTTAGACATGTCTCTAGATCCTTCAATTGAATGGCTGATAGTCTCTCAAAAAGGCTATTAATGTTAAGAGAGGCTCTTTACTATTTTAAGAATTTATGGAGGGGCTTTTGATTCATGAAGGAGAGCTTGACCTTTTAGAATTGGTTTAACTGTTGGCATAAAATTTTTGATTTTCATACTTCTTAGACTTATTTTGTGGAATTCGCCATATATATGTAAAGAATATAATTAGGGGAAGCTCTTTTAGTATCATGTATGAAGGATGAAGTAGGAAATAATGACATAGAGATGTACACACTTTTTCTTTGATTAATATAATAGCATTGAAAAAAGTCTTTTTTTTGTGTGTGTGAAAAAAAGTAATTAGTCCAGAGTCTGAACTTCTTGTTGATACATAAACTAGAAAGTTTCCATTTACACCTATGGGTGTAAGCTTCCCCAACAATTATAAAAAAAAACAATGTTCTAACCTCAAATTCTCGAACTATCTCAAGTGGTTAAATTCTTTTTTGTCAAACTTAAACCTCACAAACATAGTTAATCATATTAAGCTTATTTATAAAACTAATATAACTTAATTTTTATTTTAATAATTTTATATTTTTAGTTTGATTTTTAATTTAGATTTTTTAATTTTTAATTTTATTTTTATATAATGCATTAGTGCTTTTTTTTTTTAATCCCTTTAAAATTATGTAAAAGAAAATTTAATCACATTGAAATTATGTAAAGTATCTTGATATGGACCCTTTTAGAACTTGATTGTCCTTAGCTACAATGTGAACTAAGCTTGATTATTTTAACTTTCGGGAGTTTCCACATGGAAATTTGGATTTAGTGGAAAGGACACTTTAGAGCTTGATTGTACTTAGCTACAATGTGGACCAGAACATGATCGTTCATAGGTACAAGGGATTAGGAGATTCCACATGTAAATTTGGATTTAGTGGGAAGGAAGTGGATATACTTTGACAAAACTGCAGGTAGGCCAGGATGAAAGTCTTGACAAATATTATATTATGGTGTAAGGAACATATAACTCTTGACGTGCCAGCTTCAAATAAGCAGGTTATCCAACTATCACAATGGAAAGGGAGTTTGTCGAGATCGAAAAACAGACGAAGAACGATGCATTACCTCTGGTCAGTCTTCTTCAACCTTGCCACATGACAAATATATTAATCTGACCAGCAATCACAATTCAACCGTACCACCGACTCCCTTTCATTTTCTGCAAAACAAAACAAACCAAAAGGGAAGCAGAATGTTTTCACTGGGGAGGACTCTGACTGATGATGAGTGAAATCCAGTTGGGAGATGTTGAACCCATAACCAATTTCTTTGCATTATCTCCGACCAGTCTACTTCATTAACCATGTCTTTCTTCAAGTAGCATTATCATATAACCACTTCTTTCTTTCTTTGCATTATCTCTGATCAGTCTACTTCAACGTAACGTCGTCACATGACAACTATATCTCTAACAATTCAACCGTAGCACCGACTCCCTTCATTTTCTGCAAAAACAAAACAGCAGCAGAATATTTCAATGGCGAGGAATCACCAATTTTAGCTCGTCTATCCTGTGGAACTTTTTCATTTGATTGCGGTTCCTATGTGGCCAGCTGCAATTTCTCCTGGGAAGAACCATTTCTCTTCAAGGAAAAACATTGATTCTGACCTAGAATTCTTCTTGTGTTCCACTGATTTGATTTTGATGAGTAGTACTTTGTTTTCATGTTCCTTTTGTCGAGGGTGTAAAATATCCATATAACAATGAGAATGTTGTTACATGCCTTTCAACTATATCAATCTCATGTTACCAATATCTTTTTTGAAACTCTACAATTTATTTCCACCCTTTTTTTCTTTGGACATGCGTCAAAATCTATCCAATTGTACAATTTACTTCCACCACTTTTTTCTTTGGACATGGGTCAAAATCTATCCAACTAGGGACAACATTGTTATTTTACAACTTGAAAGCAATGTATGATCTATTGCATACACATGGGTGTTAATTCTGTTGAAGTAACTAACCATTAACTCTTCTATAATCTAGTCATACAATCAACATTCTAAATGGTCAATTTTATGCATGCTTAATGACAATGTACATTTCTATTGCCCACTAATTGTAGGTTACTCAAAGATAAAGTACTTCTAAGTGTCACATGTCTTGCTCGATAGCTATGAAGAGACAATAAATGTCGAAAAATGTTGGGAGTTGAGTACAGACCATATCATGCATGTTCAAAATATTTTATTCTATGTAGAAGTGAATATGCAAACAAAGGGATTTCTCCAAAATGTGGGCATGGAAACTACTATAAATTAAAAAACAAGGCTAAAACACATGGTCCTCCCCTAAAATATTGATGCACATGCATATAATCCTAAGGATTCAAAATCTCTTTCATTGCAAAGAATTAGTGGTGTTATATGGATGGTTTACCTTGCACACGAGTGAGATAGAAGTTATGAAAACCATAGTAGATTCAATAAGCATGAATCATATAGAGTATCATGGCCCAATAACTTCAAGGATGAAGTACATATCATATCCATAGATGGAACCAACCCGTATTCCTTGCAAGAAACCAATTATTCTATTTGGCTATTATTTGTGATCAATAAAAATATCTCCCCATGGTTCTCCATGAAGAATGAACATCTTATGTTTGCTCTTATCATCCCTGCTAGAAGACAAGTAAGGAATATGAATATTTACCTATAATCATTGATCAATGAATTTAATCAATTATGGGAAGGGATACATGCATACGATGTATCAAGACCAATACCAATGAAGAGGTATTTTATGTTTTGTGGCATATGTACATACACCACACATGATTATAATACAGGATTAGGAATTTTCTTTGATAATCACATTGATTGATTTGATTATGTTCACAACTTGTTTAGCATAGTTAATTTGTTGCAACTATCTTCTTTAACACTAAGGCACTCTATATACAATAAAATTGCATGTCTTATAACAAGAAAGTAGCATGGATATAAATGTTGTGGACATTATATAAAGCCTAGGTGGTCCAACTATCTATAGAAGCTAGTGTATGACTACTCAAGGTTGTTTCTCCTAGAATACTACTCGTATAGAAAGAATAAAATATTCGTTCAATGGTAAACTAGAGAGAAATCGATAACCTGAAATAATGACACCAGTTGACTGACTTATGGCATATGAGACAAAAAATTAGAAAAAAATGCATAATTGTTCAACTCAAATGAGGAACCTATGTTCAATGATCTTGATTTTTTCGATGGCTATGTTGAGAAAATTCCTATTGGGATGAAAAGTAAATCTACATTTTATGAGCTTACAACTGGGAGCATCTTAAGTTTTCCTACTTATTAGATCCCATGCATACCATTTTAAAGATATTTCATCTTCTTTATGGAGGAGCATATCATTGAAAAATTGAAACACATCGGATGTTAGCAAAGATCTTATTTTTTTAAATACTAAAAAAAACATTAACAAAGAAAATAAAGTAGAGGAGAGGTTGATCCATCTTGGTCATTTAAAGAAGGTGATGTCCCATGGGTTTTGAGAAAGCCATGTTTTCTTCGGTTAAGCAAGTTATATTGGGTGTGAATGTGTTTTCTTTATATGGTTCGAATCCACAATGCTCCTCCACTATAGAATAACATTTTTTAGGGATCAAATCACATGACCATCTAAATCTTCTAAGGGTATGTATTTCAAATACATACCTTTTTTTGCATTATATATTATCATATACTATGCACTCATAATTTTATAGAAATTAGTTTTGTATGCACATTTATTTTATAGTGTCATTATATTTGATCATGCATGGGAGTGTGAATAATGACTTACCCTGAGACTTGTGGTGCACCATATCTAGATTATTTGCATTTTATGTTGGATTACATCAAAGGAGATTCTATGGCCAACATTCCATTGTGATATTTTTTGTATGTTTGAAGAGGAACTGTTGGGTCTTTGAATTGCACTCTCTTTTATTTTCACTTACCTTGTTTTTGAAGACATTTTGAGGTCTCATTTTATCCTTTTTTTATTTTATAATATCTATAACTTTGAGACTTTACCAAGGTACAACATTTCTTATGGGTTTCATTGTTTTGAGTAATAATGTTGGTTATTAAGTGGTTTCATGTCTAACTTTGGTTACTTTTGAAGTCGATTGAAGATATGCACATGTAGAGTCAAAGGACAGTGCACTTACTACTCCAAGAGTTGATTATGCTACTTCTATGTGGGATTGAATGCTATCACCTTTTGGATGTTGTTACTTCCAATGTTGCTACTCCTGAGTTAAGATGTTATTACCATATTCATGGTTGATACTTGAGCATTTCGTCTTTGATTGATGCCAAAGTATAGGGGCAGATGTATCTTCGGCATGGCAATTCCAAGTGAGTCAAATGATATGTAGGAGTGGTTCTAGTCATTGCAACTATCAAGAACAAATGTAAGTGTCCAATGAAATGATTTATTTGTAAATCGATTGTAACATCACATATGTGTAACCATATCTCATGTTATTTATTCTTAGGGATGACCTTGATGATCAGATATTCTCAAGACTATTCCAATATTATGTTAAGAGAGATTGTTATCTAAAATGTATAAGTAGACGACCTCTCTCCTAAGAGGGGGGTTGGAGGCTAGGTAAAAGTATATTGCAGAGAAGAGAACTACCGAACTCCATTGCACTTTTCATTACCAAAATACAAGAGTATGTTGGTTTGTGTGATTTGAGTGTTTAATTGTGAGTTGTTATAGAAGCCTTGGTGAGATGAGGAAGGCCCCCCTTCCCTGAGTAGGAATTGCCATTTCATTAATTGTTTAAGTAGATAGATCATATATGATTTATTTAACTATTGATAATATATATATTCATGTTGTTACTTGCAAATACTTTTAATTACTATTAGATATTTCTCATGCATGTTGCTACGGATAATTGATACCATTTAGATCCTCTAACAATGGGATTTTCTAGTAACTACTACTTAAAATTTCTACTACTATCACTTTAAGAGGATTATACATCAGTATAGCTCCTGCATCTTGTTTTGATTTCTTCACATGGGTGTTAATTTTGTTGAAGTAACTAACCATTAACTCTTCTATAATCTAGTCATACAATCAACATTCTAAATGGTCAATTTTATGCATGCTTAATGACAATGTACATTTCTATTGCCCACTAATTGTAGGTTACTCAAAGATAAAGTACTTCTAAGTGTCACATGTCTTGCTCGATAGCTATGAAGAGACAATAAATGTCGAAAAATGTTGGGAGTTGAGTACAGACCATATCATGCATGTTCAAAATATTTTATTCTATGTAGAAGTGAATATGCAAACAAAGGGATTTCTCCAAAATGTGGGCATGGAAACTACTATAAATTAAAAAACAAGGCTAAAACACATGGTCCTCCCCTAAAATATTGATGCACATGCATATCATCCTAAGGATTCAAAATCTCTTTCATTGCAAAGAATTAGTAGTGTTATATGGATGGTTTACCTTGCACACGAGTGAGATAGAAGTTATGAAAACCATAGTAGATTCAATAAGCATGAATCATATAGAGTATCATGGCCCAATA
>LPNX010828382.1:50702-72006 GCA_001517045.1 Pseudotsuga menziesii
AATGAACATCTTATGTTTGCTCTTATCATCCCTGCTAGAAGACAAGTAAGGAATATGAATATTTACCTATAATCATTGATCAATGAATTTAATCAATTATGGGAAGGGATACATGTATACGATGTATCAAGACCAATACCAATGAAGAGGTATTTTATGTTTTGTGGCATATGTACATACACCACACATGATTATAATACAGGGTTAGGAATTTTCTTTGATAATCACATTGATTGATTTGATTATGTTCACAACTTGTTTAGCATAGTTAATTTGGTGCAACTATCTTCTTTAACACTAAGGTACTCTATATACAATAAAATTGCATGTCTTATAACAAGAAAGTAGCATGGATATAAATGTTGTGGACATTATATAAAGCCTAGGTGGTCCAACTATCTATAGAAGCTAGTGTATGACTACTCAAGGTTGTTTCTCCTAGAATACTACTCGTATAGAAAGAATAAAATATTCGTTCAATGGTAAACTAGAGAGAAATCGATGACCTGAAATAATGACACCAGTTGACTGACTTATGGCATATGAGACAAAAAATTAGAAAAAAAATGCATAATTGTTCAACTCAAATGAGGAACCTATGTTCAATGATCTTGATTTTTTCGATGGCTATGTTGAGAAAATTCCTATTGGGATGAAAAGTAAATCTACATTTTATGAGCTTACAACTGGGAGCATCTTAAGTTTTCCTACTTATTAGATCCCATGCATACCATTTTAAAGATATTTCATCTTCTTTATGGAGGAACACATCATTGAAAAATTTAAACACATCGGATGTTAGCAAAGATCTTATTTTTTTAAATACTAAAAAAAAGCATTAACGAAGAAAATAAAGTAGAGGAGAGGTTGATCCATCTTGGTCATTTAAAGAAGGTGATGTCCCATGGGTTTTGAAGAAAGCCATGTTTCTTTGGTTAAGCAAGTTATATTGGGTGTGAATGTGTTTTCTTTATATGGTTTGAATCCACAACGCTCCTCCACTATAGAATAATAGTTTTTAGGGATCAAATCACATGACCATCTAAATCTTCTAAGGGTATGTATTTCAAATACATACCTTTTTTTGCATTATATATTATCATATACTATGCACTCATAATTTTATAGAAATTAGTTTTGTATGCACATTTATTTTATAGTGTCATTATATTTGATCATGCATGGGAGTGTGAACCATGACTTACCCTTAGACTTGTGGTGCACCATATCTAGATTATTTGCATTTTATGTTGGATTACATCAAAGGAGATTCTATGGCCAACATTCCATTGTGATATTTTTTGTATGTTTGAAGAGGAACTGTTGGGTCTTTGAATTGCACTCTCTTTTATTTTCACTTACCTTGTTTTTGAAGACATTTTGAGGTCTCATTTTATCCTTTTTTTATTTTATAATATCTATAACTTTGAGACTTTCCCAAGGTACAACATTTCTTATGGGTTTCATTGTTTTGAGTAATAATGTTGGTTATTAAGTGGTTTCATGTCTAACTTTGGTTACTTTTGAAGTCGATTGAAGATATGCACATGTAGAGTCAAAGGACAGTGCACTTACTACTCCAAGAGTTGATCATGCTACTTCTATGTGGGATTGAATGCTATCACCTTTTGGATGTTGTTACTTCCAATGTTGCTACTCCTGAGTTAAGATGTTATTACCATATTCACGGTTGATACTTGAGCATTTCGTCTTTGATTGATGCCAAAGTATAGGGGCAGATGTATCTTCGGCATGGCAATTCCAAGTGAGTCAAATGATATGTAGGAGTGGTTCTAGTCATTGCAACTATCTAGAACAATTGTAAGTGCCCAATGAAATGATTTATTTTTAAATCGATTGTAACATCACATATGTGTAACCATATCTCATGTTATTTATTCTTAGGGATGACCTTGATAATCAGATATTCTCAAGACTATTCCAATATTATGTTAAGAGAGATTGTTATCTAAAATGTATAAGTAGACGACCTCTCTCCTAAGAGGGGGGTTGGAGGCTAGGTAAAAGTATATTGCAGAGAAGAGAACTACTGAACTCCATTGCATTTTTCATTACCAAAATACAAGAGTATGTTGGTTCGTGTGATTTGAGTGTTTAATTGTGAGTTGTTATAGAAGCCTTGGTGAGATGAGGAAGGCCCCCCTTCCCTGAGTAGGAATTGCAATTTCATTAATTGTTTAAGTAGATAGATCATATACTATTTATTTAACTATTGATAATATATATATTCATGTTGTTACTTGCAAATACTTTTAATTACTATTAGATATTTCTCATGCATGTTGCTACGGATAATTGATACCATTTAGATCATCTAACAATGGGATTTTTTAGTAACTACTACTTAAAATTTCTACTACTATCACTTTAAGAGGATTATGCATCAGTATAGCTTCTGCATCTTGTTTTGATTTCTTTTAAAGATAGTTACTTTCTTGAATATTATAATAGGTGCATTCTCTTTTGAAGATGTGTTTACTTCTGCAATTATCTTTTTCAATGTGTTAAGAATGTTGTTATTAGTTGTGTGAATTTAATTGCGAATGTGTGATTTCTTTTCCATGCAAGCAGTGGTGTTGATTGAATTTCCTTTTCACAAGTTGTGTCTGAGCTAATCTAGAAGTGCGATTTCATTTTCAAGAAAGAGTGATTTTAATTGAACTTTTCTAGTCAAATGATCATTTAGTAGAACCAATGCTATAAGATGAAACTGTTTCTCGCATATACCTTGCACGTAAACTTGAAATAACATATGTAACTTGGGTTGAAAATTAATGTTATGGTTTTTTAGTTGTTATGAAAAGACAATTAAAACGTGCCAACATTTTGGCTTCGTTGTCTGGGAGGTTATAAAGATGCAAAAGTAAAAATTAGTATTGGTTCTAGTTGCATTACCTTTGGTTTTGCTGAGGCTTGAGAAATAAAGACAGAAGGTAAGAAACTACACATCTATCACCAATTCCTAAATGGAGGGGATTATCCATGGTATACTCTTATCTCACTGGCACCATATCATATAGGATGCATGAATAGAATAGTAAATCTTATAGGTAGAGGAAGACCCAAAATAACTAATAGCATTGTAAGTAGATGAGGTCAAGGTCAGAAATATCAAGGAAGAAATATGTACATATAGGAGATCATTTCAAGATCAAAATTAGAAGCAACATATCGTAATGCTATTAGGGTGGCATCTCATGCAAGAACCAACCACTTACCCTTTTCAAAACGTAATTCTACTACAACAGTATAAGTTGAGATATAAGTCCTTCTAGAAGGAAGATAAAGAAGGGAATCATAGACTCAATGAGAACCCAACCCATCTTTTGTAGAAGCAAATCCTAAATTTCAAATTCTAGCAGAAGGAAAATAAGAAACATGGTAACTTGCACTAATGCATCAAAGTACAATTCCCATACAAGAAGTAACCAATGAATTTCCTATTCTATACCAAGGGAGTGTTGGTAAACCTTTTGCACCTCAAACAAAGGAACCTGCTCCATCTAGTGAGTTCCTACTGAATTTGAGATTCCATATGATTATTGCAGACTATGGGAAAACATGACTACTCCAATACCTGTGACCAAATTCCCCATAGTTGACAATCAGGGAGGTGCACCCATGAAGCCCATTTCCTTATCATCCCTCCCTAATTTACATGGATAAACTACAGAAGGCCTATATGATTTTATGTTCAAATTTGATATATTGCATTGGAGCTATGGCTATATGACATATTTACAGAAGTTGATATTGTTTCTTGCTACCTTGAAAGGGTCATCCTTGAGATGGTTTATGGGTCTTTGTGGTGATACCATAAAATTTTGGGATGAAATGAAACATAGATTTCTTGAGAAATGCCAGAAGTGTTATAGATTTGATTGCACAATGGTGGATATTTTATCGCACAAGTTACATCATGCGACCTTGAACATTAACGGAAAAGGAAAGTGCATGAGGTGATAAAAAAAGGTACTTTTCCGCCAACGGATAAGATTAAATGAGGTGTGATTGAAATTTTGATTTTGGCCATCGACAGAAAGGAGATATTCTTGTGGTTTATTTCAATGGGTCATACAGCTAATGGATGAAATTTAATTTGATCCTGCAAGAAGTTTAGAGCGTGATTTTTCATGTAGGGGATAGACCACACATGCAAAGGTTCAAAAAAAAAGGGAAATCAATGATAGGAAACCTCTTCCGACTGTTCTAAAACCATTCATTGATGATCAAAAAACCATTTATGGGAAAAGGCTAAAATTGCACTGTAAATATACAAGAATGATTGGAAAATACCGATGATCTCAAAAATTCTTTTCAGGTACTGGAAATACAAAAATTACAGTGGAACTTAATATGCACAAAATTGCACAAAATTAGAAGAGTTGTATAAAAAGTCAAGGAATTTCTCTCAACCCTCCCTATAGTGGTGTAGGGAGGCTGCAAGGGGGAAATCCCCCTTAACCTCCATTATTTTTTCTAATAAATCAACAAAGTTAGTCTATGATATTCATTACAACTAAAAAACTAGTGTGGCAACTAGGTAGAATTCTGGATTATAAATAGCTGTAAGTTTTAGCTCTAATATCATAATTAAGCATGGGCACAATCATTGGAAAGCTTATTAGGAGAAGAATAAAAGTAAATAGGATTTCATAATCAAGATATACATATCCTTTCAGGAGATGAGCACAAAGAGACCTATAGGTCCTATTTGACAAAAATGTCAAATGATGTGTTTTTTTCAAAATTATATATATATATATATATATATATATATATATNTGTTGTACCCCTATTTGATATGTGATTTCCTCCTTGCGGGATGTCTTTATTGTGTATAGACCTTGAGGTACAACCTCTGTTGTAAGTCGGGGAAATAGTCCCCAGTGTGACATCATGCAATGCGTATTTGGAGTCTCTCTAGAAGAAGTCAGTGTTGTTAGTGAAACAGGTTAGCTTAGTCATTTAAAAGGCCAGTCACTTGATTAGTATAAATAGGGTGGCAACCTCCCTCATTTATACACACCTCACACTCACTCAAGTTCGCATCAGAGAGAGAGAGAGAGAAAGGAGAATAGATAAATAAATTTTGAATACTTCTTATTACTATGATTGATCATCTTATGACATAGTCTTTGTTACTGTATTATTCTGAGGAAGTTTGCGGGGTTTTCTCCTTTATGGTTTCCCCCATGAAAAACTTTGTCTTGTGTATCTGTTATATCTTATGCATCTAGTTGTACTTGTTATTCTTTTAGATAAAGATCCTAATTAAGCTAATAAGATATAGAAAAAAAAAACATGGTATTAGAGCGTTTCTTAAAGAAGGAATTATGCACCTGTAGAAACTAGGGATTCCTAGTTCAAGGTGTTCTCTCCATGAATCATCAAGAAAATAGGGCTAGGATAACTCATCTCAGTAGGGTGCATATTTTGTTGGAATTAGTTTCAGATTTGAAGAATTTTCATTTTTGACCATGTCACTGGTGCCGAGAGAAACTAGGGAATCAAGTTTCAGAGGCTTCCCACCTCAGTATTCATAAAGTGACCTTGTTGATCAACTTGCCTTAAGGAGGTGCATCTTTCTATCCAAATAGAATCCCCAAATTCCAAGTTTGGAAAATTAGGGTTTCTCTAACAAACCCTAGGTCAGCTATATCCAAAACTAGGTCGGACACCTCAAATCATTAAGATCTAAATATTTTCTATTTCCATTTGAGGTTCTCATTTGAAAATATGGCTCACCATACTCAGCTTGAGGACAAGCTTGGAGGGGATAATAACTTCTGAGCATGGAAGTACAGAATCTCCCTGATCCTTGAAGAAAATGGTTTGGATCAGTACATCACTGAGGAGGTTCTAGAACCAAAGGGATATGAGGCTAAGGCTTCTCATATGAGAAACATGGATAAGGCCAAGAGAATCATTGCATATTATATTAAGGATCACCTCATCCCCAATGTGTATTCATTTAAGACACCAAAGGAAGTATATGATACTTTGACAAATATGTTCGAAGGAAAGAACATAAACCAGAAGATGACTTTGAGGAACCAGTTGAAGAATGTGAAGATACAGAACTCCAAGACTATACATTATTACTTCACAAGGGTTTATCAAATCAATGAACAACTTGAAGCAGTTGAAGATAATGTCAAAGAAGTATAAATTGTAATCACTACCTTGAATGTTCTCCCTAGATCATGGGACTCATTCATTCAAGGAATTTGTGTAAGAAGGGGGTCGATCTATTTCAACTGACTTCGAGAAGAATGTGCACAAGAAGAATCTCGAATTGTGACAAGAGAAGAGAAGAGAAGATGGAATCAACTAAATATCATTCTCTCACAGTTCACACCAAGAAGAACTTCAAGAAGAAGGAGAAGAAGGAGAGATTTCATCACAACAAGAAGAAGGACAAGAAACAAAAGAGGACTAAGAGAGATCCTTCAAATTTTTGATGCTATACTTGTGATGAAAAGGGACACTTTGCATTATATTTTCCCATCATGAAATGGAGACACCATGCTCATGTTTCCAAAGAAGGATATTTTAGATGAAGTTTATGTGCAAATCTCATCACTTACTGGCACTATCTCACACATAAGGAATGATTGGATTATAGATAGTGGAGCTTCTAAACACATGACAAGATACACAAAATCATTCGTTAATATGCATGAACATGAGTCACCTCACAAGGTGAAAATTGGGGATGATTACCAATGCCCCATAAAAGGTAGTGGAGAAGCTTCATACAATATTGAATCCCAGAAATCCTTAAATACGAAGGATGTGCTATATGTTATGGGATTGAAGAATAATATTCTCTCCATCTATGCACTAGAGGAAAAGGGAATTAGAGTTGCATTTGTCAATGGCTAAGTTATAATGTATCCTAGAGGGAATACAATAGAGGATCCAACAATGATTGGACAAGAATATAGAGGCTTGTACAAGATAAAGCGATAGCCTGAACAAGCACTGGTTCATGAGTCAATTGAACCAACCGAACTATGGAACAAAAGGATTGCAAATGTGCACTATAGAGCACTACCAATGTAAACCAAAGCAGTATCTGGACTGTAAGAGATCCAATAAAATCATGAAGGAATTTGCAAAGGATGTGCACAAGGAAAGGGTGCAAAGAAGGAATTTCCCTAGCAGTGAGATCAAGGCCAAAGGAATAATGAAGATAGTACACTTGGATGTATGTGGACCCGTGTATTCTAGCTCATTAAGTGGGTATGTGTACTATGTTTCCTTTATAGATGATTTTCACGTAGTACTTGGATATATTTCTTGAAAGGGAAAAATGAAGTTTTCAGTAAGTTCAAGGAATATAAATCCTTTGTCGAGAACCAAACCGATGGGAATATCAAGACTCTATAGTCAAATAATGGCAAAGAATTCACCTCAGAAGAATTCAAGGAACTCTATAGAGAGTCTGGGATTAAGAGGGAGTTGAGAAATCCATACAATCCTTAGCATAATGGGATTGCGAAACAAAATAAATGAACCATAATGGAAGCATCAAAAGCAATGTTTCATGACTAGGATATTCTTATTCACCTTTGGGCGGAGGCAATACGGATAGCTGTGTATGTACAAAACCATACTCCTCGTTGAGTACTTGACAACAAAACTCATGAAGAGGATTTCTCAGGAGAGAAACCAAAATTCATCCATATGAGAATATTTGGCTTCCCGGTGTACATACATATCCCAAAAGAGAAAAGGACCAAGCTCAATCCTTCTGGAAAGAAGGGTATATTCATAGGATACAATGATAAATCAAAGTCCTACTGAATATACTTCTTAGGATTCAAGAATATCGACATCAATAGATATGTAACCTTTGATGAAGACTAGACATAATTTATATCTAGAAGGAAACATATTGAAGAGGTCGAGGACCTTGAATAAATGATATCCCGAGATATGGAAATTGGAGAAACAATTCCATAATACCATGAAGATCATGACATCGAAGAACCATAAGGGCTGGTAGATACAATCCTTGAGAATGACTCCCACAAGAGTAAACCAACATGGGAACAAGAGCTCATATGAGAACCATAAAGGTATGGTGCTCCAAAAGGAATACATAGAGAGAGAAAAAGGGAAAAACCCTATAATATCTATGTGGCCCTTCTATGTGACATCATTGACATAGAACCTTCAACCCATGAATAGGCTGTAGAAAATAAAGAATGCAAGCATACTATGATTGAGGATTATGAGTCAATCATGAAGAATGCTGTCTGGGAGATAGTTCCGAGACTGGAAAAGAATTATATCATGACTTTGAAGTGGATATAATATCAATCATGTTGCAAATGAGAGCATCGAGAAATACAAGGTAAGGTTCGTAGCACGAGGCTTCTCACAAAAAGAAGGAATAGACTACGAAGAGACATTTGCACCTGTGGAGAGGTACACTTCCATTGGGACCATACTGCATTGGAAATAGTTATGAAATGGAAAATACACCATATGGATGTCAAGACAGATTTATTGAAAGGTGTATTCAAGGAGGAAGTGTACGTGGAACAACCACTGGTATTCAAGACACATGACAGGAAGACCCATGTGTGAAACATGAAGAAGGATTTGTATGGATTGAAACAAGCACTAAGGACATGGTATGTTAGGATGGATAAATTCATGATGAGCCTAGGATTTACCAAGAGTAAAGTGGATTCCAACCATTAATTCAAGGTTGAATACGAAATACTAGTGATGCTCCTGCTATATGTCAATGACTTGTTTCTGACAGGCGAAGAGGAACTCATTAATGATGCAAGGACGAGACTTGCTACAGAGTTCGAGATGAAAGGAATAGGTATGATGCACTACTTATTAGGAACAAAGGTGTGGGAGAGTGCAAATGGGATCTTCCTTAGTAAAAAAAAGTATGTAGTGGAGATTCTGAAGAGATATAGAATGTTGGACTGCAAGGAAATAACCACACCTATGGAATCTAACTTGAAGCTTTTGAGTGATGCTTCATACGAGATGGTTGATGCATGATGTAGCATTAAATGATTGGCTCATTGATGTACTTGATGAATTCAAATCCATACGTATGCTTTGTGGTGAGCACCATGAGCCATTTCCTAAGGAATCTGAGATATGTTCGCTTGATAGCTGCAAAGAGGTACCTAAAAGGTATCATGGACTATGGGATCAAATATGATGCAAATAAAAATATTAACCTACATGGATATGTCGATTCAGAATGGGTAGGTAGCACCACTGATAGGAAGAGCACCTCAAGTTGTTGCTTAAGTTTGGGATCTTGCATGATCTCCTAGTTCAACATGAAGAAATTTTGTGTGGCACTGAGTACAATCAAGGAAAAGTATGTTCCTTCTCGGATAGTTGCGAGGAACTGTGTCCATTAAATCTACTATATGACTTGTTTGATCTCCTATTAGATGTGAATTTTATCTTCTACTACAATCAAAGTTACGTGAAGCTATCGAAAAATCATGTGTTCCATGACAAGTTGAATCACATCGAGATCAAGTTCCACTATATTAGGGATATGGTGCATAGAGGAGCAGTGAAGCTCTAGACGTGGCAATGGATGATCAGATAACTGATGTGCTAACCAAGCCTCTCGAAAGAGTAAAGTTCAATTACTTCAGAGAAATATTTGGTGTGATCCAGATCGAGACCCCTAAAAAGAGGGAGTGATGTGTTCTAGCATAGCTAGAGAGACAGGTTCTCTGAGAATAAAATCTTGGAAATGATCATAGGTTGCTCAGATGTAATCAGTCATGTAGGTTGTCCTTGGATGTAATAAGTCCTGGTGAATATCACGGGTTATCCTTGGATGTAGTAATTCATGATATGATTCTATGCTATAAATAGAGGATGCATCATATCTCACATGGGAAATGAGATAGGTTGTCCAAGCGAGAAAAATCCTGGTGAAGTAGGATGCTTAGACGTAATCAGTCATGTAGGTTGTCCTCAGATGTTATCAGTCCTAGTGAAGCTCACATGTTATCCTTGGATGTAATCAGTGTTGAGACTAATTATTCGAGTGTAAATATAAGCCCTGGAGTGGTACATAGGTTACTCAAATGTAATAAGTCCTATGGGTTATTCAAATTATAAAAGGAGTCCTGATGTAGTACAGAGGTTACTCGGATTTAATACACCTCGAAGCTTATGTGAACGGAAAAGATCCTAGACGCAGGTTGTTCATATGTAAAAAGTCCTTGAGGTTGACCTAGAAAATAAAAGTCTTGATGTAGCAGGTTTTTTGGTCATAATCAATCCTTACATATATATCTATATATGTGTGTTTTCCCATGTTGAGATGATTAGGTCATGAAGCACGTGACGTGCACCTAGGAGGCTCTCCTTTATTGGTAGAACGTAGGTTGACCATGAATTTTCTGTGTGTGTGTTTTTTTTGTGCAGGACAAAAGGGATGATCTGGATACAATGAGATAAAGGTAGAAGACGCATATTATTACTGCGGCAATGTAAATAAGGTCATGGACAGTCCCTATGAGATGGATTTTTCTAATAAGTGATGAGACCTGGATGACAACTATGCCTACACCCAACATGAAAAAGGATTGGCTCTGTAGAAAATTTCGATGATAGATAGTACCATTTGATGATCAATAATAATATGGTGATGGCAGAAGCTATGATGATGACTCTGTGACTCCATGATGATGAATCTATGATGAATACTTGACCAGATGTGTTTATGATTGTGGAAGAGAGAGAATACCCTCCTAGTTAAGAGGGAGTGTTGATGTTTTTGTAACTTCAGAAGATATTTTGATGTATATTATCATTTTATGATGGTGTACCCCCATTAGAGATGTCTTTTCCTCCTTGCGGGACATCTTTATTGTGTCTAGACCTTGAGGTACAACCTCTGTTGTAAGTCAGGGAAATAGTCCCCAATGTGACATCATGTAATGTGTATTTGGAGTTATCTATGAGAAGTCGGTCATGTTGTTGAAACAGGTTGGCCCAGTCATGTAAAAGGTGATTCACTTGATTATTATAAATAGGGAGGCACCCTCCCTCATTTATACACACCTCACACTCACTCAAGTTTGCATGAGATAGATAGAGAGACAAGAGAGGAGAGATAGATAGTTTTTGAATACTTATGATTACTGGGATTGATCATCTTATGACATGATCTTTGTGACTATACTATTCTGAGAAATTTTGCTGGGTTTTTTCCTTTATGGTTTCCCCGGTGAAAATATTTGTGTCTTGTGTATATGTTATATCTTATGCATAAAACTATACTTGTTATTCTTTTAGAAAAAGATCCTAATTAAGCTAACGAGATCTAGAAAAACTAACAATATATATATATATATATATATATATATATATATGTATGTATGTATGTATGTATGTATGTATGTATGTATGTATGTATGTATGTATGTATGTATGTATNGAATTTTTATTGAATTTTAGAATTAGATTATGTCTAAAAAATGTGAGAACATGAACACATTGCAGATACAATTTTGAATTAAAGATAGTCACAGGTCATGTTTTCATAAAAATATAGAACAATAAAATGAAAGAAGAGGACTTTCCATACAACCATGAAGAAGATGTCAAAGGTCAAGATATGAGTCTGGGAAATGCATAAACATAAATAAATGGCTATAGAGAATATGTAAATCCACTGGAATTTTTGGAAACCATGAGAAGTCTAAGGATGGAGGTAAAAAATATATAGGGAATACAATGAGAGGATGTTGAAGGCCCATGAACAACAAAATGAGTTGAACACTTAGTTGGTGTGGATTCTAAATATATTACATAGGAAAATAAAATTGGGCTCTACCTCAATTGAAGAGAAATAAGGAAGGGAAGGCTTAAGGAAGAGATCAAATGAGAGATATGAGCACTCTAAAAGTGCTATCAGAATTCATAAGAAGTGGTAATCACCACACTATGTAGGTATAAATGCATATATATATATGAGGGATTTAACAACAACCCAAAAATGTCTTTAGTTAAACAACATAAAATAAGGCATGTAAAAGATGAGTTGCAAGGGGAACTTAGAAAATTTAAACCTCACACTTTTGATGGTGAAAACAAGAAGGGAGAAAATACATAAGCTTGGTTGTTGGGGATGAGAAAATATATTTAGCTGTATAATTTCTCCTCTAACATGGAAGCTAGGATTTCCATTTACAACTTACAGGGAAGTGCTTCCATTTGGTGGGACAAATTGGTTCAAGTTAAGCATATGATCAATGAAAAGAGGATTTCATGGAGGAAATTCAAGAAGTACTTCCAAAAAAAGTACTTATCATAACATAATTATGATAAGCAAATGGAAGAGTTGTTTGAAGCCAAGTTTGGAAACATGAGCATGGAGGAATATGAAAAGAAGTTTCTAGAAATGATAAGATATGTTGGGTTTATCAAGGAGGAGAAGGTAATTATACAAAGGTTTCTAAGTGGTTTGCCTTCATTTTTTAGGGATAAAATTTGTTGGAGACATTTACCACCTTACACACTCATTTTGGTCAATTTGGCCTCGTTAAACCACTATACTAAGTAGTATTGACATAATTAACATCAGAGGAGAACTATATGACATCAGCTACATCACATCCATGCCTACCTTCGGTCAAGGAGGCTAACTTATCCTTCTCCTACATTCGGGGAGGCTAACTGGAGCACTCCGGGGGTGATTTGAGTGTCATTAATACACCATATTGCTAACTGATGGTTACAATCAGTTAAACAAAGCAGTGAAGGCACCTTCCTTCATTAAATTGATTATTTAATGATTATTTAATGAACTAGAGTCAACATGGGCGCCTCCAACCACTTCTGATGTTCAGTTACACTTCAGTTAACCTCATCGGGGTTCATTGGAGTCATTGAAGCACTACCACTTGATGGTTGGCTTGTTATGACATGTGTCTAACCTACTTTCAGTTAGAATCAGTCATTTATTGCACTCCAACTTCAGTTAGGGCTCAGTTGAATCAATTAGGGTTTTGATCGGTGGTTAACTTGAGTGTTGACTGTCGCTTACATTCAGTTAAGCTAGATTCACTCATTCAATTCGAATGAAATCCTTGGGAATTCGAATTGCTTTGTAATTCATGCTTGCAGCATTATCTTGTATTGTATTACTCATTCTTTGTGTGAATATACAGAGCGACTACTCATTTTGTAGCTCTATTACACCATTTTCATGACTTATTGTTATTAATCCTTGATGACACTTTTGTTTAGTCCCTAGATTACTGTGATAGATTAATATGGTATCAGAGCTCACAGTAGGATGAAGCTTAGATCTCTCAAAAACAAGCTTTTTGATAGATCTTGCATGAAAATTGAGCAATAGCTCAAAAATCCATCACTACACCAGAAGCCAAGGCTTACCACTTAATACCCCAAGTAAAGAAATTGTTGATCAAGTTTTCTTGATTGACTATGCTGGGTGTGATGAAAGCATAAAATGTGTAGGCTGTCCGACCTTACATTTCCCTTTCTATTGTGATTTTCAGGTTTTCTATAGGTGAAGCATTCACTCCAGCAGATTCAGATGGCCTCTTCAGTAGATATTTTGACTCCGTTCAATTTCCACTCATGAAAAGGAGAAATGGAGATCCAACTACATGCCAGAGGACTCTATAGAGTCACCATGGACACTGAAGATGAGACTGGTACTACTATAGACAAATCAATATTCTTGAACAAGAAGGATGAAGCATTCGGATTCTTGTGCCTCTCTATTCCCGAGATCTTCTTTTCCATCATTCAGGATTGAAGACTCAAAAGGAAATTTGGGACAAATTGGAAACCCTATATGGAAAGTAGGATGATTTGAGAGTTTACCAGCTTGAAAATGAATTGATGTCTCTCTAGCCTTCCAATTTCGAGACCTTGAATGACTGTTTTCACAAAGTTCAAGCACATTGTCTTACTCTTGAAGCAATGCAAAGTGGAGAAGGAGGATGATCAGCTCATCCTCGCCATACTCTCCAAACTTGGAGCTGATTATTCAATTTTTTTCTCTACATTCTGTACGGGGAAGCTCACAACCCCTGGATGGAAGATTCCTACACTCAATGCCTTCATTGAGTCCCTAACAAGTGAACATGATAAGATTTTCCAGATGGGGATCATCAAATCCTCCCGTGATCAAGCCGTCCATGTCTCAAGGACCAAAGATATGAAGGGTAAAGGAAATCAGTAGAAGAACCCAAAAACTGAATTCAAATCTCCTAAGCCTAAAGTTGAAAACCAGCATCATGATGAGTCTTCTGGCTCAAGGAAGGGCATCATGGAAAGGAAAAAGTCAAGTGTTCACACTGCGGGAAGGGCTTCCACCTTGAACATTCCTACATGAAGAAGGATCTTGATGAAACTACCTCTCTCCTTAAGAGAAATCACATCAATATTCTAGAAATATTTTGGAGGAGAGATCGGCAAGATCGGGAACCACAACATGAAAAAGGTCATGCCCTCATGGCAAGCACTTCACATTCCAAAGCACTCTTGATTGATTCTGGAGCTCAGAACCACATAGTGGCTGAAATAGACTCCTTTTCATCCTTGGAGACCATAAAATCCATCCCCATCCACATGGGAGATGACTCCACCATCATTTTAGAAGGACAATGTACGGTTGATATTGAGAATGGCTATTTTTCAAATGTTTTGTATGTACCGTCTCTGGCATCAAATCTCCTTAGTGTCTATCAAATGACACATACATGAGTGCCTAAGAGAGTTTCTTTCAGCCCAAATGATGTTGAGATAATGGAAGTTGCATCCGGGAAACTCATTGCTAAAGGCCTTGCAAACCATCATGCAAAAGCCTATGAGTTCTCCCACTTTGTGGCGGATGCAAAACCCACCGCTCTGCTAACTCATGGAAATGAAGTTAGTAGGCTGTGACATGAAAGGTTTGGCCATCTAAATTTCAAATATTTTCATCAATTACAGAAAAAATCCATGGTTGAAGGCCTCCCAATCATTAAATAAACCACTGGAATTTGCAAGGGTTGTGTGGTTGGAAAACACCCTGAGCACAAGTACAATCGGGGGAAGGCAAACCGAGCTACATGCATATTCGGGATGATACATTCTGATATCAGCGGTCCAATTCCTATCACATCCATGAATGGATCAAGGTATATTTTGAATTTTATTGATGATTTTTCAAGGTACACATGGGTCTTCTTTCTCAAAAAGAAGTCTGAAGTATGTGAAAATTTTTCTGAACTGAAGGCCTTGATTGAGAATTCCTTTGGGCTTTAGATCAAGATCTTGAGATATGATAATGGTGGGGAGTATTTTAGTAATGAGTTTCTGTACATATTATTCCAAATTGGTATTCAAGTCCAAAATTTAATTCCCTACACTCCCCAGCAGAATGGAGTAGCGGAAAGGAAGAATCGGTCTCTCAAGGAGATGACCACCTGTATGTTGGAATCAAAGAAGTTGGCTGCAAATTTGTGGGCTGAAGCCATGAATTCTATAGAATACATTCAGAACAGGGTTCCACACTCATCCATTAAAGGGAATACCCCTTTTGAAGCATACTTTGGACACAAGCCGGATGTGTCGAACCTACGGGTGTTTGGGTCCACTGCATGGGCCCAGATTCCACTTGATAAAAGAAGGGCTTTGTGACCACAAAGCATCAAATGTCTGTTTATTGGGTATCCTAATGAATCAAAAGGTTTCAAGATTCTGTATATCAACACAAAATAGATCATCATCGAGAGAAGTGTCAAGTTCAATGATCCTCTTCAGCAGGTGGAACTAGTGAAGGAGAAAATTGCTGAATTTCCTTCCTATTCTACTGAATATTTGGATGATGAAATTGCGGGTGATGACCCTGATTTGGATCCTATGATTTCTGATATTAGTTTGCAGCAAACATCATATGCTGAATCAGAACCTTAAGTACAAAATCATCTTCCCACATGGGCCCGACAGACACCCTCCTCCACAGGAGATAACATTGGAAATCCGGATGATCCAAGGAGAACCCGGTATGATTTCCAAAGAGCAGGTATTGCGCTCTCTTGTCCTGATAATTTGCTGTCCAAAAATTTCTATTTGATGATTAGTTCATACCCAAAATCCTACTACCATGCTCGGAAGGATCCAAGAAGGCAAGTTGCCATGGATGAAGAGATGAATTCTCTTCAGAAAAACACTACTTGAGAGCTAGTTTCTCTTCCTCCGAGAAGGAAATTGGTTCAATGCAAGTGGGTGTTTCAGACCAAGGTTTCTGCTGATGGAAGCACCTACAAATATAAGGCAATTTTGGTGAATTTTTTTTTTATCTCAGGTCGAAGGTGTGGACTACCATGAGACCTTTGCACCGGTTGCAAAAATGGACTCCATCCTCCTAGTTTTGGCAATTTCGGCATCCAAGCATTGGGAAGTGCATCATATGGATGTTAAGTCAGCCTTTCTACATGGAGATATTCATGAGTAAATATACATGAAGCATCCTAAGAGCTACTTCACTGATCTATCTTTGGTTTGCAAGCTAAAGAAGTCACTATATGGGTTAAAACAGGCCCCAAGAGAGTGGTATTCCAAGATGGATGCCTTCCTTCTCTCGCAAAAATTACAAAGGTGTAGATCAGATCCAAATGTGTAATTATAGAAATATGATGGTCATTTTATTATTATTGTTTTATATATTTATGAATTACTGATCATAGGTAGCACAGTTGCTTCTATTTCAGCAATCAAAACTGCTCTCCACAATGCCTTTGAAATGAGTGATTTGCGGCTCCTAAAACAATTTTTGGGGCTCAAAATTGAGAAAAAGTCTAATGGGATAATGGTCACTCAGTAAAAATACATATCATACCTATTATTCAAGTTTAACATGGCAGAATGTAGGCCTGCAACATTCCTTTTCCTCTCAGGGATCAACCTTGAAGAAGGAAAAATCACACCTCCCATGGACTGCACTATCTATCGACAACTGATTGGTAGCTTGTTGTACTTGACACATTCTCGGCCTGATATATGTTATGCCATCAATTCTGTATCAAGATACATGCACTAGCCTCATGATATTCATTGGAAGGCAGTCAAGAGGATCCTCCAGTATATTCAGTGAACCAGGACCTACGACATTCTCTATGCTGCAGACTCTGAGCTAGAGGTGGTTGGATATACAGATTTTGATTGGGTAGGTGATTCTATTGATCAGAAGTGTACTTACAGATATGTATTCATGTTTGGTGGTGGCCCCATTTTCTGGTCTACCAAAAAGAAATATTCCATAGCACTATCTTCAGCAGAGGCCGAGTATCGAGGAGCGGTGAATGCTTGCATCCAAGCAGTTTGGTTGCAAGGAATTCTTTCAGATTTTGATCTTCGTATTAATTTGTCCACTATCCTATTTTGTGACAATCAAATTTCTATTAAGATATCCACAGATCCAGTTACCAGGTAGAGGACCAAGCATGTAGAGATCCACCTGCACTATATCAGGGAGCTAGTGCATGACAGGACCATCATTTTGTAGTACTGCCCGAGTGATGAGCAAATTGAAGACATATTCACCAAGATATTTTCATAAAAGAATTTCACTTACCTCCATTCACTGCTGGGGGTGAGTTCATCAGGGTGATCAGACTACTTTCAGTGTTCAGCTTGAGGGGGGGGGGTTTCCCATTGGGTTTTCCCTCTTTTCCTCACTTAGATTTATTTCTTGATTATTGTTTGAGTTTCATTATTGTACAGGGTGACCTATGGCCTTAATTGTTGGGGCCCTAGAATTTCATGCACTTTATGTTTCTACTTCTCCTGAGTATAGCTTAAGGGGGGGTGTTGGAGACATTTACCACCTTACACACTCATTTTGGTCAATTTGGCCTAGTTAAACCACTATCCTAAGTATTATTGACTTAATTAACATCATAGGAGCACTAGATGACATCAGCTAGATCACATCCACACCTACCTTCAGTCAAGGAGGATAACTTTTCCTTATCCTACATTCAGGGAGGCTAACTGGAGCACTCCAGGGGTGATCTGAGTGCCATTAATGCACCATATTGCTAATTGATGGTCACAATCAGTTAAACAGAGTAGTGAAGGTGCCTTCATTCATTAAATTGATTATTTAATGAACTAAAGTCAACAGGGGCGCCTCCAACCACTTTTGATGTTCAGTTACACTTTAGTTAACCTCATCGGGGTTCATTGGAGTCATTGAAGTGCTACCACTTGATGGTTGGTTTTCTGTGACATGTGTCTAACCTACTTTCAGTTAGACTCATTTATTTATTGCACTCTGACTTCAGTTAGGGCTCAGTTGAGTCAATTATGGTTTTGATTGTTGGTTAACTTGAGTGTTGACTATGGCTTACATTCAGTTAAGCTAGACTCACTCATTCAATTCGAATGACCTCCTTAGGAATTTGAATTGCTTTGTCATTCATGCTTGCAACATGATATTGTATTGTATTACTCATTCTTTGTGTGAATATACGAAGCAGCTACTCATTTTGTAGCTCTATTACACCATTTTCACGACTTATTGTTATTAATCCTTGACGAGACTTGTGTTTAGTCCCTAGATTACTGTGACAGATTAATAAAATTCAATACGATGAACCCAAGAATCTTGAAGAAACAATTAGGAATCCCAAGCACATGCATGATTATAATAAATGAAGGACAAACTTTTAGAATTCTTGGAGAGATAATATGAAGGATAAGAAAGATAAAAGAAATAAATGGTTCAAACCATGTTTATTTAGGAACCAACATAATTCATATCAACAAAGTAATTCAACTCTAAATAGGCCCAGGATGACATAATATACTAGAAAAGGAACTATTAAGAAGGATACCATTTGTATAACGATTGTCCACAAAGGGGAGATAGAACGAGAAATGTGCACAATTTACAGGAAGCGGGTACTATGGAGGATGTAAGTAGGAACATTCACATAATATATGCAACAATGGATAATAGATAGGTAGATCATTGGTCCAACATGATTGAGGTTGAAGGTAAAATTGCCAATAAACCTATTTCTATTCTCATTAATTTAGGAGCAAGTCATAGTTATATTGCTCTTAACTTAGTTAAAAGATTTCATTTAAAGAAAAGTAAGCATGATAGAGAATGGATGGTTTAGTTGGATACTAGAAAAAAAAGAAAGATTAATGAATTAGTAAAGGGTTGTTAATTGGATATGAATGGATTGAACACTTGTGTAGATTTGAACATTATACACTTGGTTCATATGATGTACTGATTGGGATGGACTGGTAAGATTCCCACCATGTGATATTAGATTGTCATAATAAGTCATTTACTTGTTTTGACAAAGAAGGGTGACAAAAGACAGTGAAAGGAATTCCAAGGCATATTTCCATACGATAAATTTAATATTTTCAATTAAATAGCTGCTTCATAAAAGGATGTTAGTTGTATGAAACTCATGTGAAAGAACCAAAGAAATGTAAAATCCCAAGTTTATAATATTTTCCAATATTGCAAGGTTTTGCAGATGTGTTTGAAGAATTAACAGGATTGCCGTAGAAAAGAGATATTTATCTCTCTATTGATTTCATTCCTTTAGATGCCCTAGTTTCCAAAGTTCCATACAAAATGAGTGCACCTAAGTTGAAAATGTTATAGATGCAATCGTAAGAATTGTTGAAGAAAGGGTATGTACATCTAAGTTTGTCTCCTTGGGGAGCACCAATAATTTTTGTAAAGAAGACATATCAAACTTTGAGGTTGCCTATTGACTTTAGAAATTTGAACAAAGTCACTGTGAGGAATAAATATCCACTTCCTAGAATTGATGACTTGTTTGATCAACTTAGAGGTGCAAATATTTTCTCAATGATATATTTGAGATCTCGTTTACCATCAAGGGAGAATAAAATATGAAGACATAGAAAGATAGCCTTTAGGACCAGATATGGTCATTAGGAATTTGTGGTGGTACCATTTGGGTTAAAAAATGCACCAACTACATTTATGTGCTTGATGAATGGGATATTCATGAATTATTTAGATAAGTTTGTCATTGTATTTCTAGATAACATTCTTATTTATTCAAATTCAAAAGAGGAGCATGAAGAATGCATGATATTCATACCACAAGTGTTAAGAGAACATCAACTTTATGACAAGATGAGTAAATGCTCTTTCTATCAGAGGAAAATACAATACTTGGGGCATATCCTCTTCGAAGAAGGAATAACAGTGGATATAGAGAATATAGTAGCTATTAAGGGATGTCCTACACATAGGAATGTATTATAAGTAAGGTCATTCATGGGATTATATGGATACTACAAGATATTTATACAGGGATTATCCAAAGTGACACATCCAATTAAACCATTGCAGAAGAAAGGAGTAAAGTTTCAGTGGACACCATAGTGTGATTAAAGTTTCTAGTTGTTAAAGAAAATGTTCACTAGTACACCAACTCTCAATATTGTTGATACAAATGGAGATTTTGTCTAGTATGTACATATTCTTGCCAAGAAGTAATTTGTGAAGTCATTATTCAAAATGGACATGTGATTGGTTATGAATCGAGAAATATTAAGGAGCATGAGAAAAGTATGTCACACATGATTTGGAACTTGTTGCTATTGTGCATGCATTAAATATGTGGAGCCATTATCTTATGGGAATAAAATTTGAGTTGAAAACTAATCATAGTGGAATGAAATATTTAATTGAGAATCAAAATTTGAATACAAGAAAAATAAGATGGTTGGAATTTCTATGTGAGTTTGATTTTGATATCAAACATATTAACGGAAAGGATAACAAGGCTGTTGATGGACTTAGTAGAAGAGTTCGTGCTATTCATGCTTCATGAATTAGCATGTGAAAATAAGGATTAAATTTTTAAACACCATAATTCTTGAAGTTTTCACATATTACGAACATGACCTTATGGTAAAACAAGAATTACAACAGGAAAATATACAATATGAATATTACAAGTTAGAATACAATGGAATTCTTACATACAAAAGAAGGGTTTATGTTCCTAATTCATGAGAATGAAGGAAATTGGTAATGAATAAGATACATAATGTACCATATGCACGGCATCTGGGATACCAAAATATAATTGCAGCAATAAGAATCCAATACTTTTGGCCGAGAATGAAGAGAGGTGTTGTAAAGGAAAGTGTCCTATGGCTAGGGTTTAAGAGGCCATCAACGTACTGGGGTTGAAAGAGAGATGCACAATGTTCAGCAAGTATATAACAG
>LPNX010828392.1:0-12424 GCA_001517045.1 Pseudotsuga menziesii
CTAGGAACGGAATTGCTTCAAATAACCAAATAATCCTCATGTCACAAAAGTAACCTGTAATTCAATAAATAAGGTGCCTTAGTTTAAATGAACTATGTAAGGTTGGATAAAAAAGAATGACCTTACCTCTCAGACAGTCATGGGAGAATGAGTCTTGCCACTCCACCACTTTGTTCCCATCAATAAAGTCAAGTTAGTTTTTATTAAATAAGCAAAGTACACACATGCGGGAGAAAAACAATGATCTATACGATTCATGAATTCATTGACAGTAATAACTAAGATGTATCAATAGTTTAAATAATAGAATTAAGACATATAAAGTAAACAGACTAATAATCACTGAATGGATAAGAGATTAACAAGACAGTATGGGCAGTTTCTGAAGAGATCGAAATTATAAGTAGCTCATGTAATTCCGCAAGAGTACTAATGATCCCCTTTGGGTAGTTTTCATTAGCCTATGATTTATTTTTTCAATTTTTGGGGACATTACAAATGGTATCCAATCCCAGTTTCAATACTGAGAGACCTACGGGTGCACCAGGCGTAAATGCAGAGAAAATAAAGTATGATAAGTAATTTTTGTTGCTGACAATTTTTTTTGCTCCTATTAAATTTTTTTGTGTCTCAGGAAAACTTTTACAGCGTTGTTCAGTTTATGAATACTAAGGAAGAAAATAGACGATAGGAAGAAATGACCACCTCCACTCTAGAAGTGAACTTGGTGGTCGAGCTAAACTTTGATGTGTTGAAAACTTTGCATAGTCTTCAAGTTGAACTGAAACGTTTCAGAGAAGACAATCTAAATGAAAGAAAGGAACATCAAGCTATAAATGAAGCATCATTGCGTAACATGACTGGAGGGAGCGTGCAAAGTAAACCTACCCAGTCCACCAACATATCCAAAAGAGAACCATACCATGAGTAGGCTAGTAGCCCAAGAGAAGCAGAAAAAGAAGGTACACCTGAAGCAACTAAAGGAGATCATCACAATCCTGCTAGTGATGACTCACTTTCTCCACGGAGAAAGAGGAAAAAAAATGATGACAGTCTTCAGGGGGAGTTTCAAAAAATAAGAGCCCTGACCTATGAAGGTGAAGTAAATACGAGAGAAAATCCTGGAGAATGGTTGCTAGGAATGAGTAAGTATTTCCAGGTTCATAACTATTCAAGTGTGATGCATGCTAGGCTTGCCATCTACAACCTTAATGGTAAGGCAGGAAGATAGTGGCGGAATTTAAAACACACCAAGAAAGATGAGTTGTGAGAAATAAGATGGAAAATATTCCAGAATATTTTCCAAGAAAAATACATGTCAGAAAGGTTCTTTGACTAAAAGGTAAAAGAGTTCCATGAACTGCGCATGGGGTCCATGACTATGGACGCATTTATAAACAGATTTCTGGATCTGTTGCATTATGTACCGTATATCAAGGAAGAGAAGGTGAAGATCCAATAGTTCCTAATATTTCTTCCTCCCAGTTTTTGGGATAGGATTGAATTAGACATGCCAAAGACTCTAAATACTGCACTACACAAGGCCTGACTCTGCTAAGAGCATGGGCAGTTACAACAAGAAAACCAGAACCGAAACAGAGAAAATTCTAGAAACGTTTTTGATAACCGCAAGCCTGGGTCAAACCTGCAACCTTATAGAAAGAAAAATAACAGCTTTCAAGTGAACAAGAACTTCAACAAAACTGGTACGAAGCCTTATGTACCAACTCCTAATTGTAATAAGCAAGTGGTGAGTGGATCCAATGCTACCCCTTTAGCGATCAAGTGCTGGAAGTGTAATGGGCCACATTATGCTCGATAATGTAAGAACAAGAATAATGGAGTCTTGCATAACCCACAAGAAGAATATAACATTGAGGATATAGTGGGAACCCTACGAATCTATGCAGCATTAGATGTCCAATAGGTGGACCATCAAGCTACAATGGTTGAGATCAAAGGTAAGATCTTGAACACCTCTATTTCAATACTTATTGATCCCGGTGCTTGCCAGATATATGTTGCACCTAATATTGTTGATTTATGCAAGTTAGGCAAAGTAAAGCATTTTTAAACTTGGTTGGTATAGTTAGCCACTGGTACAAAATGGAAGGTCTCAAAAATTGTTAAAAAATGTGAAGTAAACCTGAGTGGTTTCCTTACTCAGGTAAGCCTAAAAATCCTACCTTTAGGATCATACGATATTCTTATCGACATGGACTTGTTGGAACAACACCATGCCATGCTAAATTTTCTACACAAGTCTATCTTGTGTACTGATAGCTAAGGGAACCAAGTGAAGGTTCAAGTCATCCCAAAGAAAGTTTTTGTAAGACAAATCTCTACCTTACAAGCAAAGAAGTGTGTTAAGAAGGGATGCAATTTTTTTTCACTGAACATTCGAGACATAAATTCTGATAGAGAACAACGCATATAATACTTCCACATTCTTGAAGAATTCAAGGATGTGTTTCTTGAGGAAATCCCTGGATAACCTCTGAAATGAGACCTAGACTTTTCCATCGAGCTGACCCCAAGATCAGTTCCAGCCTCCAAATCCCTTTACCGCATGAGTGCACCAAAATTGATGGAACTCAAACTACATTTGCAGGAGTTAATAGAGAAATGGTATATCTGACCCAGTGTGTCCCCTTGGGGAGCACCAATTTTATTCATAAATAAGAAGGACGGTACAATGCAGATGTGCATTGATTACCATCAGTTGAACAAAATGACTATAAAGAACCGTTACTCGCTCCCTAGGATCGATGATTTGTTCAAACAAGTGGGAGGAGCCAAAATATTTTTGAAGATTGATCTATGATCCAGGTACCATCAGGTACAGATCCATGATGAAGATATTCCCAAGACCACCTTTCGTACAAGGTATGGGCACTACGAGTTTGTAGTGATGCCATTCGGGTTGACCAATGCACCCGCAAAATTTATGTCTATGATGAACAACATATTCAGTAAATATCTAGAAAAGTTTGTACTAGTTTTTATTGAAAACATTTTGGTTTATTCCAAGAATAAAGAGGAACATGAAGAACACCCTCGCATAGTACTTTGAGTGTTGATATAATACCAGCTCTATGCTAAGTTTAGTAAATGTGATTTTTACAAACCACAAATACAGTACCTAGGTCAAATCATATCTGAGGTAGGAATAGCTATGGACCCGAAAATGATTTGAGCCATAAAGGATTCGCCTACCCCGACTAGTGTCACTGACAATAGGTACTTTTTGGGTTTAGCCAGGTATTACTGAAATTTCATTGAGAACTTCTCGAGAATCGCTTGCCCCATGATGGCTTTGAAGAAGAAAGCGAACAAGTTCTTATGGGTTGACAAGTGTGAAGAAATTTTTCAAAAGCTTAAGCAACTTTTTATGACCGCACCAATGTTGCATATTGCAGATCCTGATGGGGATTTTGTTGTATGCACAGATGCAATAAAGGAAGGACTTGGAGGAGTCCTCTTGCAAAATGATCAAGCGATATGTTATGAATCATAGAAATTAAAAGAGCATGAGAAGAATTATCCCATGTATGTTCTTGAGTTAGAATCCATTATCCACGCTTTGAAGATGTGGAGGAACTACCTCATGGTAAGGAATTTCCTTCTAAATACTGACAATATGAGTCTAAAGTATTTATTCGATCAAACCGATTTGAATGCGAGGCAATCCAGATGATTGGATTTCCTGAGAGAGTATCACTTTGAACAAAAGCATATTAAGGGAAAAGAGAACAAAGTTGCCGATGGTTTAATTCTACGAACTCATATGATATATGAGGTGACCCTGAGTCAAAGTGATGCAGATTTGCATGAGAAGATTAGAATGGCCAACATGGTCGACCCATTCTATGTGGAAATCCTCAAGAAGGTCCAAGAGGACCGGTTGTTTCAACAAAAGAAGGAATACAAGGTGGATGACTCTACACTACTATGGTCCAAGGATAGATTGTATGTTCCAGATGGAGGGGACATTTGGTCCAGCATCCTCACAGAATTTCATAGGGCACCCTGGATATCAAAATATTATATCTGCCATTAAGAGACTTTTTCTGGCCTAAGTTAACGGTTGACATTGCAATGTTTATTGTGAAATGTTATGAATGCCAACTAGTTAAAGCTGAGCACCAACATCCCTCAGGATTACTACATCCATTCCCCATTCTAGAATGGAAGTGGGAGGTTATCAGTATGGATTTTATTACTAGCTTACCGAAAAGCAAGAAGCAAAATGATTCCATCTTTGTAGTCATTGACAAGATTCCAAAGGCAACACACTTAATCCCCATAAAATTGACCTACAAGGATGTGAACATTGCAGATATCTTCTTAAAAGAGATATTTATATTGCATGGGATACCCAAAGCAATTATTGCTGATCGAGATGTTAAGTTTATAGGAAACTTTTGGAGATATTTATTCTTTGGATTAGAGAGGCATCTGAACTTTAGCACTGCTTATCACCCGTAGATGGACGAGCAGACAGAAAGAGTAAACCAAATTGTTGAAGACATGCTTCGAGTGTATGTCATGAACAACCCCACCAAGTGGGAGGATTATCTGCACCTTGTAGAGTTTGCATATAACAACGGGTATTAGGCTTCCACCAAGATGAGTCCTTTTGAGGTACTGTATGGATGGAAGTGTAGGACCATAGTTACTTGAGACAGTCTGGTGGATCGGCTCATGTTAGGACTTCACCTGTTATTGGACATGGAAGAGTTAGTTACCAAGGTCCAGGGAAATTTTAAAGAGGCACAAGACCGTCATAAACGTTATGCGGATAAGAAAAGAAAAGATAAATACTATCAATTAGGCGAGCATGTCTACTTGAAAGTGAAAGAAAAATAAAGCTCATTGAGCTTGTGTAGGTGTGGCAAGTTAGCACCTAGATTTTGTGGACCTTTTGAAATTCTGGCCAAGAACGGAGCAATGCCTTATGAACTAGAATTACCTACTCTTGTAAGAGTTCATAATGTTTTTCATGCATATTTATTAAATAAATATGTTTATGAGACTAAGTATGTCATTGATTGGTCATTATTATAGGAGGAACCTGAGGGGGAATTTTCCCCTGATCCTTTGCATATATTGGATAAGAGAGAAGTGCAGCTTCGAAAGTGCACTATAGTCCAATAGAAAGTGCAGTGGAAGCACTCTGAGGTAGATGAGGCTACCTGGGAGAATGAGCCCACCATGAGAAAGGCTTACCCCGCCTTGTTTCATGATACCATTCAGAGGCCCTAGAACACCAGGGACGATGTTGTACTAAGCGGGGATAGATCTAATATCCTAAATTTTGGACCTAGCATTTATAGACATGAGCCTATTGATCATGATGATTATATTGATGTTTTATTTTTATATTGGGTCAAATACCCCACTGCACATGAACATGATGATTTTCTTTGTATATTGGGTGTGGACCTAGAAGCACATGATAGATGAGATGTTTTGTGTTGAGCAAGAGGCTCTGGAGCACATGAGTACTTACATTTGTGTTGAGAGAGAGCTCTGGAATTGCACTATGTTTGTAAATCTCTATTATAAGCATTGAGTATGGGATCTGGTAAGCACTAGGGATTGGTGAAAATATTAAAATCCCTTCGAGTGAAAACGACTCAAGAATAGTATTGATCTCATCATACTTATTTTTAAGTGATTAAGTTAAATTTCAAATTTCTGTATTCTCATCAAGTACTGAAGAACTACCATGTTATACAAGGAAAATCCAACATGCAAGGATCTTTAGAGTTGCCTAGCCTAGTAGACTTGAGCCATCTATCTACTTGACCTTCATAAAGAAGTGTCATTAAGTCTAGGGATCATGATACAAGATGCCCAAAGACAAATCTTAACAAGTATTTTAATACTATGTATTTTATACATAGTATGTATAAAAAATTAATTATGATGAATTATATAATTGAATAAATAAAGAAGAGAAGCTCCACCAATTATTATTTATTATTAAAGGATTAATAGATAGTGAAATATCTATGAAAGACTAACTAGGAACTAGTTAAAAGTTCCTAGGTTAAGAATTGAAAATTACCCCACTAAATTAAAAAGGGTCAAATCAAGAAATCAAGGATTTCTTGATTTAACTACCCCTTTGAATGAAAAGTATGTCTATAAAGACTCAATCCAAGCAAAGGATTGAGGTTCCATTTTTTATCTAGGAGAATTATTATTCTGCCTGTTTTTGCTCTGAAGTGTTTTCTTGGAGAACTTTTCCTGCAAGGAAAAGAGGATTGATTCAGAACTGATTACCAGTTAGGAAACCTAATCTTAGGATCTCTAAGCTACTTGCATGTTGGAATCCATATCAAGGGTATCCGGATTTAAACCAGGAACGATTCCGAGTCATGGTTGGGTGGAACGTGGTAGTTCCCAAGTGATTTGGTCATCAAATAGAGGTTAGATATGCATTGAATTGTTAATGCTAGTTATTTAAGTGTGCAGGTGCAGCCATTAACAAAGCTTAAAATTGAGGTATGAAACCCTTGAAGGCCTATTCTTTTTGTTTCCTAAAGATCCATTATTGTTTATGTTAAATAATGGCTGCAATGTAATTTCTAACCCAAATGGTTAAGTTTTATGTTAACAATATGCTAGGGTTTGTATTTGCAATTTACTAATCATAGGCTTGAAAATTTTTATTATATGTTGTTTATGTTCACGGTTGTATCTTTCATAAATGTTCGTGTATTAACTAGGTTTTGATCTTAGTATTATGTTTATACTGTGTTCTCTATATTTAATACTCTGATGACATATTCCATTTGTGAGCAGAGGTTTTCCCTAAATTTTTAAGAATCTAGTTTAGTAGTAATTAATTAAAATATTAATTATGCTAACTCATACAAGTATATATTATAAACTAGATTTACTAAGAACAGATTTCATATAATAAACAAGCTAAACATATTATTAAAGACCTTCCAAGGTCTGCTCCACATAATCATTTAAAAAAAAAATACTTTACATAACTAGAACAAACATTAAATTTAATCAGAGGGATGCCATGACCATCCATGTGGTCTTTATCAAGACTTTGCAATAAAACTTATGGTCTTAACATCTATAATAAAATACCATAAATCACATGCATTATATCTTTAAGGGTCCCATATAATAGTCATCATAAAGCATCCACCTATATTTTTACCAAGTAAACAATTCATATAACTATGTATTAATAAACAAAGGTCGTGGTACCCACCCTTATGGGCTACAAATATAATTCATAAGAAAAATTAAAGTCCAAATTGAAAACATCACTATAGTTCTTATTTAAACAAGGAATCTTTCCTCTTAAGAATAAAACCCTATCTTATGCCAACACAGGTCATGACATCGAATCCCATGGATGTCCACGACCCAAGGCCAACATAATAATAACCTTAACATAAATCATTACTGTAATCAAAATGCATAACAAAATCCATAGTTTAATACCTAGTATATTTTCTATTCTCACATATAAAATGTTTTACAATTTGGTATCGCCGAGGCACAAATCCTGAAGGTCATATCCCCAATCACATCGGCCACAGCCAAGTTTCAAAATACAATCACACAGTCACGCTACCGTAACCAAAATGATATCGTGGGTTTTCCATAACCCTGGCTATTAGAGCCATATCTTTTTAAATAACAAATTACATATTAAAATGCCAACTAAGCTATCGTAGTCATTGGGAGAGGCACATGCCATTCATTAAAATGATAACTAAGATATTGTAGTCATTGGGGTAGTGTGGGTGCCATAGCCCATGTCTTGCCCCCACGCTGAACCATTACAAAACCAAATTACAACACTCTATATAATACACAGTTTCCATTAACGCTAACGCAGAGCTTACGATGGCAAGCCAATGGGCTACGACACCATTGCAATAATGGTGTAGCCCCATGGCATAATGCCCCAAGCTCTAGAAGCTTTCACAAACATAAATTACAAACAATATAAATGGAGTGTTGTGCATACTTCCAAAACTCAAACTGTCACAATTATACATAGAGTAAATTCTACAAGCTTAAAGCCACGATTAAACCTAGCAAGTCAACATTTTAAAACACAGCATTAAAATAACTACATAGTCCCAAATTTACAGAGTTTAATCTATTAAAATGTTGAACGAAATCGTATGCATCTTATACCAAAACACATTACAGTCTTCACATAAAATCCAACGCGTAGTATATTATTATACACCTGAATGGCACCTCTCCGTCCGAGTGTTGACATCCCTCAGGTTGGCACACAAAAGGACACTTATGGATAGAGGTTTGCCCATATTCACTATACCTTGGTTTATGATGAAATACATTCTCTATATACCCAGCTGGTTACTTTTCCATTTTACCATGTTGAGTTGTATTCACGAGTCTCATTATCGACAACTCACGCGTCATTCGCGAGTCTCCTTTACAGCAAGTCGCGAATCCTTTTATTCACGGGTTGCGCTTATACATAGTCGCGAATCATTCACGGGTTGCTCTACTACAGACCCGCAAATGTGTTCCTCAACATTAAAATATAAAACCACGCACTAATGGGAGATTAGTTAAGTCATTTAACTTAATTTCCTTAACTGCTATAACCTCCCTAACCTTTGAGAACTGCCTTATTTCATTCATATAAATACAGGCCTTGGGGAGGGTGTTGGTAGTAACACTTGGAGAGAAAGTTATGCTAGTGGATTGTCTATAGAATTTTTGGAGCAGTGAAACTCAGAATCCTTTGGTGACAGAGGAGTCCTTGTCTCAGACGTTGGGTTGTAACCTTAACTCTTTCCATTATTGATAATAAAGAGATTACTTCTTCCATATATGTTTCATATTCTGTGGTTTGATGAATGTTTATATTTCAGTATAATATGTGATTTATCTAACCTGCTTATATGTATATGAATCATATTGTATCTGGAAGAGTGTTTCTTGACAGGTGAAAGAGGAGAAATCCTGAAGACTTTGGAAGTGGGGGAGAGAGGAATAAGATAGCAAGGATCGACCTTCGTTTAATCAAGTAAGTCCTTCATACCTTCCTATTTCCTATTCTGCACTATAGAAGTCAATTTTCTGCAAGTAATTGAGTATGTTGGTAACCCTAGACCTATGGTTATTAGGTGCATAATCCTATACAACAGAACTGGCAACTCTGCTAGGGAAGCCTAGTCTGCTGTAGGTCATTTCTATCTTCCTGACCAGTGTTTGCTTGATAGTCTGTTTGTGATTTTTATCATGTTTCTTACTTGCTTCAGCATTTTAAAGTCTTAGGGTTTTTTCTCTGTTTTTGAGAAAGTTTTCATACCCATTCGTGGGTTGTTCCATTGAACAGTCGCGAATTTAGAGTTGCATTCGCGGGTTGTTCCACTGAACAGTCGTGAATCATTCACGACTTGCACTGCTAGACAGTCGTGAGTACTCCTGGAAACTGGGATTTCTGAGTAAAATTTTGCTTGTTCTTTTTCCTGTTATGATTCATGCTTTCTGAGAAGACTTTCTTTAAGAGTGCTGTAGAGTTGTTTGAATGCCTCAGGTGATCACATCTTAGTGCTTTTTGAAAGCCCTTGAGTTATTTTTTACTTGTTTTATTTACTGTTTGCATCCTAAAGTGTTCTGGCCTGTTTGGGTTGTTGGTTTAAGTGTCTTAGTCCAGATCAGTGATCAGGGTCTTGGGCTCTATTTTTTCCAATTTGCTTTCTATCAGTTGCTAGTTTGCACTTACCTTTTTAAATCCGCAGTGATTTTGTGTGATTGTTTGCATCCAAGCTAGGGTTCCTAGCCTGCTTCTCTTGCTGGTCTTTTGGTCCTGTTAGACTGTTTGCTTCAGTTTGTGGCTTTTATATAGTTTATAAGTTTCAAGTTTACTCAAGCACAATGCATTGTAAATGCATAGTAGATTTTTGAGCATTTTTTAAAGTGAAAAACAAAACATAGTTAATCTTTTGCATTGTAATTTTTGCATAAGTAGTGTTTGCTTTCAGTTTAAAAAGTATTATCTCAGAAAAATACAAAAATATAGGCTTAGTTTCTCTTATTTAGTGCTTTTAATTCATCAATACATATTTGAAAAAATGAAAAGAAGTTTATTTTGTAGTGCTAGTTTGCTTTGAATGCACCTTTACTTTCATTTATTTTCTGCTGAGTCAAAACACCATACAGTTCATCACTTCCATTTCCTCTTGAGTAAGAAACAACCCTCTAAAATAAACGCATAAATTAAAATTTACTAGTAAGTTTTTATTTTTAGGGGCCTTTCACCTACTGGCTTAGGCTAGATTTGTGGGCTAGGGAGTCTAAACTTCCCACAAATTATAAACTCAGACGTAGTGGACCTTTCATTAGGTAAATCATTGATTCTATCACTGTATCTAGGAAGCTCCTCTCAAACGGGAGTTAAGCACTAGGCCGCGTGGAGGCTTGGACAAAGGAGATAACCCTCCGAATCCTTGTCAAAACGTAACCCAGGACTTTTGTGCATCTGGGGATTCTATCCTAGACAGAGTTTCAGGCTCAGCTACCCTGCCCATGCGTACGAGTTCGGCTGACGACTGTCCCCCCAGACTATTGGTATTGTCAAGGTAGCCTTTAGTCTCTTGTCTTTTAGGGCTCATACCTAGGTAAACCGGAAGGTTATTTCTGGTTCACCTTGAATGGACTTGGAAGGTAACCCTTGTGGAAAGTGCAGGAGGGTGGTGGGTGATTCCTCTGCTTGTGCCTGAGAACCCCTCAAGGATGCCAAGTAATTGTTCATCAGCTTTCTTCGGGAAAGTATATCTTTATAGCCTGGTTTGATTGCTTGAGACTCTAGGATCTTTTTAGTGTATGCTTTGTAGTTTGCTTGTGTTTAGTTGGCCTTAGGGTGTGATTAGTTAAAATCTTAATTCTGGAGGACCAACTGCTTAGAAGGTCAAGAAGGTTGAGAAACCTTCCTCCTCTCACCACATTGGAGCCTCCACCTTTACCCCAAAGGCGAAGATTAAGCACAGGTGGTTCTTTTCAACCAGTAGGAATAAGCGAGGTTGTTGGTGAACCAGAATTGATAGCTAACCGCTTTGACTTAGACACAGTTGAGATAGAAGAATTGTAGGCTGACGAGTTTGCAAGAAATTATAATACCCCCTTGACTCATTTGAACGATCCAGTGATCGTGCAGGTTAGAACTTTTAGTTCACTAGTGTTAGGTGTCCCTCTAAGTAGAGCTATGTCTTTTGTGGGAGAAAGTTCATTTGTCTTCACCTCAACCCTTATGGTTGAAGGGGTACTACCTCCCCCGGTTAGTGCCCCTAGATCTAACTTACCTTCTACACCCTTAACTCCAGCAAGGCGGGTGGTCCAACCACTGGTTTACTCGAACATAGGAGGTACTTCTGGTGATATGGTTACTGGGATCCCCAGTATACCTACAATTCCTTCTTCCTTCCCTTACACTACCCAGAGTGGTCCGGTGGGATCCTCGGCCTTTGTTCAAGGATTCCCTTGGAATGGGGGGCACATCCCCCCATCTAGTCCAAACGTAGGTCCACCTCCTTCATATGTAGGAGTGCAGTTTGGAACCAACACCTCTTATGGGCAAAGCTTCCAAACCCCTATTTTGGTCCCATACATAAGCTCTCCCTTCTCTTTGTTTAGTGGAGGGATACCTGCTCCAGTCTTTCAGACCCCAACTTATATGGGGACGGCCCAAACCACTTACACTGCACCTCCCACCCAAAATTCGGTGGCTTACGGATGGAATTCGTTCCAAAGAAACCTTCCCACTTCACAACCGGTGTCTGGGGGCAAACCCACTTTTTCCTATGCGCATTCAGGAGAAGGTCCCTCGAATCCCCAAGTTGGCATATCTAGTACACCGGCTAGGCCTAAACTTCCCTTTTTGGCAACTTTGAACTTGCCAGACTTATCAAAGTTGATGAATGACCCGGTGAGGCATGACCCCTCGTGGCCACCTGTTCCCACCAAGTTGCCTTTCGATATCCCTAAGTTCGAAGGTAAAGCTAGTGAAGATCCTGGGTCACATGCCACCACCTTCCACTTATGGTGTTCTTCCAATTCATTGAATGAAGATTCAGTGAGGTTGAGGCTGTTCCAGAGGACCTTGACGGGAACTGCGGCAAAATGGTACATTGAGTTTCCTTCCACTGCTTTTAGTAGTTTTTGGGACTTGGCTAGTGCTTTCCTTAGCCACTTTTAGCTTCCAGTCTGATACGATTTTGGAACAGACTTGTTGTCCACCTTTAGACAAAACAAGGCTACCCACATCTCGGATCATATCTAAGAGTGGAGGAGGTGAAAGATCCTTATCAAAGCCACCATTCCTCCTGAGTTTCTATTAGAATGGTTCCTTAAATCATTATTGCCCTATATATCTAAGGATGTTTCCACATCAGGAGTG